>WBNH01002854.1:0-34293 GCA_013401255.1 Urocolius indicus
TTTGGCAGGAGTTTTGGACTAGATGATCTCTAAAGGTCCCTTCCAACCTTACCATTCTGTGATTCTGTGATTCTATGACTCTATGATTCTATGATTTGGGTGTATTTCAAGCTTGTTTAGAAAAAAAGGCCCTGCAATGCAAGTCCTTGTCCGGCAAGATAACAGCCTGAGTTCAATGTGCTCGTGGAATACTAGTTAGTTTCTTCATTTATATTTTTCTGGGGATTTTTTTTGGTGTGTTTTTTTGTTTTCTTCTCCCAAGAAGACTGAATATTTAGCATGTTTCCAACATTCTCTGTGGTTTTCTGGAAGAATTTAAGTGCATCATGGTGGCTTGGAGAAAACTGGTTTCTCTTATATTTATTTCAAGTCTTTTTCTTCCAAATTAAGTATCCAGATGATGTGAAAGCAACAGTATTTTTGAAGAGAAATGCCTTTTGCACCTAAAAACTCCATGACCGTGGAAATCAAATATACTTTACTAGGTTCAGGATAATGGAGCCACGGAAAAATCTTCAAACCAGGATGAGCACAAAGAACAGCCTTGTTTTCTGAAATTCTGTGTAGGAAAAAGCTCAAGTCGTGGTTGATGAGGTGTCTCAGAAATGTTAACAGTGTCAAGCAACTGGCAATTGGTTCCTGTTGCAGGAAATAGCAAAGGCAGCTCACTGCTACAAGCAGTAGAAGCTGGCCTTATTGTTGTTGGAATTGTAGTTTACTCCTTTTTAGTTACCGTGTTATAAGTCACTTTGGTTTAGCTCCTAGAGAATACATATTTTGATTTTGTGTGATCTCTGCTTATTTTGTAAGAATGGTGCTAGCTAATGCATACACAACTCTTGGGCCAATTGAAATACTTAGCTGGTCACTTAAGGTTTAGGTAATTGCATTTGTTGCAGAACAGTGTGGAACATGGCAAAATGAAGAAGGGAAATAGCCTGTTCCATGAGAGTGTATAAAACCAAAGATACCAGCTCTGTCTTAAGATTCTCTGAGCCCTCTGAGCCGAGGGCTGGGAAAATATTGGAAAGAAGTATTGCTGTGCAGTTGCCCATTGCATTGCTGCTGACTTGCTGGAGACATGATGCTGACTTTTACAAAGAACTGCTCTTTGATCTAATCCAGTATGCCCATTTTCTTATACATCTGCTTTTGTATTTTGTCTGTGCAAAAAAGAAAAGCAACAAAGAATAGGCTATAAAGAAAGTAAATCGTGTTGTGTTAGTCTGTAAGGAAAAACTACTCCTTTGAAATAAAAGACCTCGGCCAAGGTTTTGTCCAATCCTGTATGTTGATGTTGTTATTGGCGATATACATTAGCATATGTGAGGCATGACCAGAAAACATAAGTACCTGCTATGGTCTTAGATTCTTTCCAGGAAAAAAATACTCAGTGAAGTGAAATTCTTTTGTTGTTTTTTTTTTTTTCCCTTGAAGTATCCCTTTGGCTCTAGATGGTTCTGTTTTAACACTGAAAACTATTTAATTCTGCTGTATTTTTCTCCCAAGTAACCTGTAATCTTCAAGCAGAGATTGTAGGTCGTTAAATCTTGTGTGTGGATGATTCTAAACGCTACTGCAGATACTTTTGCATAACCCAGGAGACTCCACTGACTGTAGAAGTGATCAGCTTCTGTTTATTTTTCCATTTTCCCACAAACAAGTGTACAACTGACAAGTACTCCCTGATAAAGCATTACGAATTAGAATCAAAAAATAATAAAAAGAAATAGTCTGGGCTTCTATTTGATATTTTTTTAACTCAAGTGTTCTTTGAATCCAAGCAATGGGTATGTTTAGTGATCATAACTCAAGCAGATTTCTTGTATGCTCACCTTCCAAATGATAGCAGCCTTGCATTTCTTGGAAGGACCTGCTTTTAGAAATAAGAGTCACACAGCTTGAAGTGTTGCTGATGGCATAAAAAGAGAGGATGATATTTCCCCTGCATGGTCTTTGGTCTTCTGGGAATCACCCTCCATTTGTTCCAGGGTAGATGTGCAGCACTCCAAAAGCCCTGGCAAGTGAGAAGAGTCCAAGGACACAATCTATGTAGTCAGCATAGCTGTCTTGCCTAGTAGACAGCCCTTAAGCTCTGTGTCATGGTGAGAAATTCCACCACTTACCCTAGGTTGTGCTAGATATACCCATCCATGTTTGCAGATCTGGTTCTCTTTTGGAAAGATGAAACCCAGGATATAGCAGAGCTCTCTGTGATTTGAAACTTTGCTCTGAGAAACGGGCATTGAACCCACAAGAAACAATGATTATCTTTTACATATTTTCTCCGTGTTTTCTTTCTATGGTACTTCAACATTCTGAGCAATTATCAAAATATGGACATAAGAACTTCAAAAATAAGAATTTCATATTTCTAATGCCTCTTGAGTAGTTTTCTCCCTCTCCCTCTGTTTTCTTTAACCTTTCAAGTGTAAGGTTTAAGTTTTCAATGTTAGTCTGTATTCTTCATACCAGTAACTGATGTGGAGCATCAATGTCACACTTAAATGTAAAAAAGATGGTTTGCTTTAGATCTCTTTTCATATATTGTTTTGGGTTTTCATCTTGCTGAGTGTGTTAAAGCATGGTACTTACTACAGAAACATTATCCTAGAGTGAGTGATTTGTTTAATGCAAAATTTGAGATGTCTGGGGGAAAGTTAATTTTGGGTTTCCTGGACGAAGGCATGAGATTTATGTGGTTTTTCACCATTTCAGCATCTAGGTGCAGTGTGGCCTGTCGTCAAAGATGTAGTTAACTTTTTTTTTCTCTCTTCCTCTACCATATGTGTTCTTCAGTCTTAGATCAGTCACAGATCCTTCCATTTTGCTATCATTTTTTGTACCTCTGATTTAAACACTATTCTTATGTTTTATTTTCAACATGGTGCAGCCATTTCCCCCNTTCATCCCTCTGACTTTAAATGAAATTAGATATAGATCAAGACTGCCCAAGTTGGTTAGTGTAAGACATCAAAGTCTCTTACCATCTTTCTTTCCACTGACACTCACTGACGGAAGATAGTGAACAATGCAATGTATAAAGCTTTATTTTGTTGCCTTCTGTGTATCTGTAGGGATTCATCTCCTATGGGATTTTCACTTGTTCCATTCTTCAGATTATTTTTAAAAGTTCTTTCTGCTGCTGGTACAACGGCATGTTCATTACCCACTCCAATCCAAAGTGCTTGAAAGAATGTGTTTGAAAGTATTTGAAATGTATTTAAAAGAAATTGTGCTTATCTACTGACACAGTTCCAACAACTTTTGCCCAACAGAACATGTGCTTTTACAGGCCTCTTCTCCTGGATATTTTTGTGTGTCTGGACAGAGAGCCCACTGAAAGGTGTAACTGACGGCTACAGAGAGAACAGTTTGGCTGCAAGATAAGTAATGCAGTCTAGACAGATCTGTCTCAGCACAGAGGATAAGATCGTTTTGCCTACCTAAAGTTCTGTTCCAATCATTTACTGCGTGTTTATATTTTTAGTGATGACATCCTATTTCTTCAAGGGTTTTTATGGGAAGCAGACTCCAAGCTGCTAGCCTCACTAAAGACATTTTCTTTCGGTGGAGGAAGAATTTCCATATTCCTGCTAAAGAATGTTAATGTGAAATAGCTGGAGAATTTATGTTTATTCCTGTATCAGGTGTTTTGACATTTCAGGCTGCAGGGGCATTTGATGCAAGGCATATGTCAAAAAGGTGTGGGGCTGTGCTGTGAACGGTAAAGGCTAATGTGGACCATGTTATGGGCCATTCTACTCTGTTATAGAACCAATCAGTTTTTTCTCTTGGGATAGCTTTGCATATATGACAAGGATAACCCCCAAATATCCATCCACAAGACTAGACTTGTGGGCTGTTACACAAAGAATCTATCATACAGTCTTACACACACCTCTTAGACCACTTTTTCACTTTTCTGGGCACATTTTTGTTGCCTGCAGACAGTCTGCCAAGGAGTCTTATGTTAGTGGACAGGGATGCTATGTCCAGCAGCATTTTAGAAAACCTTATTGGAAAGGGATAGAGCTAGAGTCGCTGCATTGAACTCTGATTGTATCTGAAATAAGGATACAGCAGAAAAAGATTCAGAAGAAGCAACAAAAATAGGCTGCCCTGTGAGGCAGAGACAGAAAGGTCAGGCTATTAGATACTGTGAAGAAACAAACAAGGGATGATACAGTAGGTATATGTAAAGTTTTCCTTAGATTCTGCAAAAGCATGAGCTCAAGGGAATTCCCAGTGGGGTTAAAATGGCAATATACCTCAAACTGATTAAATGTGACTCTCCAAAAAGCACACAGACTTTCAGAACTCATTACTCAAGCAAAAGTTTTAGGAGGAGTTGAATAAGAATTTCTGCTGCTACCTTAAATAGAAAATGACATGCAAGAGGTTATAAAACTTCATGTTCCAGGATGAAAGTCAGCCACTTCCTATTTAGGGTCAGGCAGACACTTCCCCTGGAGAGAACACTATTAAGGACTGTCCATTACAGGATTCTTTAGCTTTACATCTCAGTTCAAATACTGTTAGCAACAGTCTTAGGCTAGACAATCCACTGTTTGCTAACTCTCTTCTAAATTTAAACCTCCTTTTCAAATGTCTCAGACCATGCTGCTGTAAAACTATTGGCTTTTTTCTTCGTCATACATGAGTATAATAAGAGGAAATAATTTCCCTGCTGATCTGAATACATATCTACTAACTTGTTTAATTAGCATTGTGTGTGTAGAGAAGATAGATAATTTTCTGATAGTTTCTTTTCCTGTAATATAGTGTAGGCTAAATTCTGTCCACCCTGAGGAACAAAAGGTAGATTGAAGCAGTCCTCTCTAATTTAATACCAATGTATTTGTACAACATTTGAGAGCAATAAAACACTCCTACGTTTTTACTGTGGTACTTATCATGACTGAGCAAGCTGCTGGTTAATGGCGTTACTGACTCACCTTCCTGTCCACCCTGACTTGGGGAGATAGAAAGTGGATGGGACGTTGTCATGATGGACACAGCAAGTGAACGCCTCCTGATAACCCACTAATGGGGCATTAAGCAGCCATCAGTGCAGAAAGCAGAAAAATGCAATTAATCCTCTGAGAAAATCTGCTGTCATTTTCCGCAAAGTAACCTCAATCAACTGCAAATTGCTTCAGCCCGTGTTTTAACTGGTAAAACATTATGTAGGTGCAGTCTTTCAGAAATGCTAATTTCTGATCTGCTTTAAAGGGTAAATATGAAGACTATGTTGTGCACCCTCCTTGAAATACTTGGAAGAACAAGTCTTGTCCACAAGGAAAGCAACCTTTTTTCCTTGATCCTCTACACCAGATAATCTCTGTTTGCCATCAGTATGTTAGCAATGGCACCACACATTTTGGCCAGTATGGCAAAGCTTGATCCATGAAAGCTGAGGTATATGGTAGAGAACAAGACTTTTGTATACCATTAAAGCTGTATCTCCAGGTGGTAAAAGTATATGAGACTTTATTTCCTATTTGGGTTTATTTTTTTCATTAGATTAATTACAAGGTTGTAGCTATCACCTCACATTTAAATCATAGGAGTCTTACTTATTTTTACGCTCTCTTACTCAGTCTTCTCCATACTTAAATCTCACTCTCAGGATGAATTTATTTTCCATGTGGAACATTAAAATGAACTCTCCTGAACCATTATGCTACTCAAAGAAATAGCATCTATTTAGAAATACAGATATATTCCCATGGGTTTATGCAGACAATAACTCAAAATAGCTTGTGTTTACCACAGCACAGCTATCAGGGATTTAGTCATTCCTACAGAGGGTCTTTGTAGCATTTGAAAAATACCAATTTTTAAATCAAAGGATCTGGTTCTTATTTATGTGACTGTGCCAAGAGGCCTTATAGTGGTTGCAAATGACATTGCACAGACCTCCTAGTCTCAAGCGCTGAGACATGAGACTTTCACAACATCGCCCTGCTCAGACTTCCCACATCTTCTTCTGGCCTGGGCGCAGTAGAGCCCTGTGGTCCATTCCCTGGGGTGCTGGGTGTAGCCTGCCTATGGTCTATGGCCCCTTTTGTGAAATATTCCAGCTAGTTTCTCCTGTTAATCCCATGTGAATTTCTTTACATTCTTAATATTTTCCCACCTCCTTGTTACTATTTCATTGACTTCTTTTTTTTTTTTTTTTTTTTTGCAGTGTCTGGCTGTATCATGGCATCATAATAATGTGTGCATTTGTATTCATCGCTCAAAATGCTGAATAAAGTTAACTTCACACTCAGAGAAGAAGTTGCTTACTCAGTTTGTATGCATTGGGTTCCCACTCATTTCCAAGCAATGTCTCTTCAGTGTGGAGTAGCATTTCTCCAGAAAGTGTTGAGCCAGGTTGTCAGCTGGAACTTCAGTTTCCATTTCCCAGTGGGGGTGTTCAGTGCTCCAGCCATAACTTAGTAGAGATGCCTCTAATCTGCAGCCCTCTGGAGCAGGAGTTTTCATCCTGACCTCTGATACCGATGTAGGACTTGTTAATATTCTGAGAAGAGCATAGATACCATTAATAAATACTTTCAGGTCATTTACACACATGTTTAGGGACGTGGTATAGTGATGGGCATGACTGTGCTGGTTAACACTTGGACTCAATCTTAAAGGTCTTTTCCAACCTAAATGATTCCATGTTAACATGCCATCTGTTGTGGAATGCTGCCTGCTTTAATTCAGCATTCGCATTATGGCTGTTGGTATATTCAGATACACCAGAAGCATGTTTTCTCACTGACTTTAAAGGGGTCTTAAAACAACTGACTGATTTGTAGAACTGCAGCTAAATAATTTGAAGACAGATGAATTTCAATTGAAATGGCAACATAACTGGACCCTGTGAAGGGTCCATGCAGGGACCACAAGGCCTGCCTGCACTTGGTGGTCTTCTTCCTCTCCCTTAGAGGAGGGAAACATGCAAAAATATTGCTATAGGCCAAAATAAAACTTTTGGGTTTGTATATTAGGGTGAGGTTTTTTTTGTTATTAAAAAAATAAATACATTTCATAGGCTGAAGGATTTAATTAGGCTTTCAGCTTAACATTTGTTTATATGGGGACAATTTCCACCTCCACTATATTGTCTTTCAGCTGTAATATTTTTTTCACTTTGCAGCCAACTTATTGAAGTCATTTGCCACAGAAGATTTTGGAATGTATCATTTATGGCTGCAGCCTATCACCCCCAGACAATATTCTGAGATGATGTAATAACGCTGTACATAGCATTTCTATATTTTTCTATGCTTTGTTAGGTTTTTTTCTACTTCTTCATACTTTATCTCTTAAAAAAAAGAAAATATAATATTCATCTTATCTTGTGATAGAATTCTGTAAGAAGATACATAAAAGCTAATAGAAATTATCGTATCTGTTTCATTTTTGAAAGTTTTAGGTTAATTCCTACAGTGTGAAAGGGCTAAATAAGTTCTGATCAATTCAACTGATTGTATGATAAAACTCCATACTTCTTTGTTATGTCTGAATTTGGGATTTCAAAGCGATTTTGGGACTCTTTTCATTGTCAGGAAGGAAAGTGACATTTTTTTAGAATTCTTCAATGATTGAGTTCACAGTTACCACGACATATGAGGCTCATTTCCTCATTTGTTACTATTTTAAACATGTACTTATCCTCCCACTGCTCCTGAAAAAGTTCTGTTTCTTGTGGATTCTCCACCCTCAAAAAAAGCTATAACAACTAATGTAGTTCCTTAACCTGGCAGTCAGTGTGCAGTCCCTTAGAACAAGGAATAGGAACTCTTGACGTCTGTGAAGGTCATGTCTCCATAGACAGTTTGCATGTCCATGCAGTCATTCTACGCACCAGCCAGAGACTCTAGATTTCCATATAGTCAAGGGAGAAGAATGGCCACTTCTTGGGTGCATTTTGTCCACATTGAAAAACAAGTATAAAAGATGTGGATGGGTCACACTCCATCTATAAATGTCGTGTCCTCTGCTTAGAGGTTTCTCTCATTCCCTTGTCCTGAAATCAGTCCCTGCCTGGTTCCTGGCATAGCTCAAAACTTCTGACCTGTGCTACCTACCTACAGCTTTGGTATAACATCCAGAAGTGACTGGGGTGCAATACCCAGACATCCTACTCAGTAGGAATAGATGTTGTTCTCTTTGCAAAGAATTGTTATGGGACTGAGTTCATCTTCCTCTTTCACCCCAAGGTTTGCACCACCGATATGGTCAAATGTAGAGATAGTCTTGCACTTGCAAGCGCATTTGTAAATGCTTGCATGCATTCCACTGGTTGGACATACAGTGTTTTTCATCCCACCTTTTTTGTGTCGGTGCTGTTGTGTGATCTCCTGGACTTCTTAGATTTGCATATGTAAACACTATGAGTTTAGTCATTCTTATAAAACTGTGAGCAGTCATAGTATATGAAGAATAAGAAGTTATGAAGTAACAAAATACTGATTTGCACAACGCTGTTTAATGTAAACTTTCCAAATATATCTTCTCCTAGAGATTTAATGAAGACTGAAGTTGTCTGTGATGACTATATAATTAAAAGGAAAAAGTTCTCCTCTTTCATAGTCACTGATGTATTGATATGGTCAGTTGTGGGGAATTAAGTTGCATCTGAAATTTTGTTTCCTTCGTCATGTTTGCTGGGAGACCAGTGTGTTTTAAATGTGTTTCCTCATTTTAACTTTAACAGAGTTCCTTTGATTTCTATTACTCACGGTTTGTAAAATCGTTTTTGTTAGCTCTTTTTATTCTCTTTGAATATACACCCAACTGGGATTAAATCCACAACATTTTATTCATCTTACTTTATATGTAAATCATTGCTCTCTCCACTGTTGTCCTTTTAAGAAAGTGTCAGGAAAATAACACAATTTCTGTAGAAAACCATCTTCTAAACAGAGAACTATTTTCTGTCTTGCAGACAAAATAACTACTCTCCAGTTGTTTTAGAGCAAATGTAGTTGTATGAACCTTCTAACATTTTTTTTTTCTTGCTAACAGAATCATAGGTAAAATAGTGGGTTTGGTTCCCAGGAATTTCTACAACACAACAGTAATATTTTTCTTTCTCCTTCATAGCTTTTATGAAGGACATTTTTTCTCAGTGGGGAAAAAAAGATCAAGATTTTGGTTCACCTTCTACACTTCTTCAAGCAATGCTTTTGCTCATAGTATTCTATATTGATTTTACAGTCCAGACTCTCCCAGGGATATATCTACTTGATAGAGTTATTTGGCTGAAATACAGCAATCAACAGCCCAGATGATGTTCTTAAGATTTAGCAACTGGTTGATTAAAATACAGTTGTCCAATAGCTGTCATACATACTTTTACTATAAACTCTGTTTTCTTCTAATTTGTCTGTTCCTTGTTCTATCTAAAAGTTTAACTAAAGTAGTCCATTTGGGGTATAAATGTGAGATACAGAGAAATTACAAGGAATGCACAAGCCCAAGCTAAGCTCAGCTGCACCATGTTGATTGCATAGAACATGGTCAAGGCTCCCCGGTGATTCTTCTGTCTTACTACAGAGACAAAGATCTGGGGATTTTTCGGACCTTGTGCTTTGCTGGTCTGCAGGAGAGCTACTAAAGATGTGAATGGAAGCATCAATAGTGACAATAGTTTTGGTTTTAACTGTAAATTAGTCTTGCTTCTTTAAAATAATTTTTCAGCACTAGAAGTTTAAAACAGGCAGGTTGTCCGGTTCTTCTCCAGATAAGAAATTATAAGCAGAGGGAAGAGAGGAATGCAGAGGGAACCAAAGTGTGAACATCTGAACAAGAACTTCATCTTCCTATACAATTAATGGAGGAGAACACTCCTGACTGACTTTCTCCTTTCCATTGACTGCCAAGAGTGTTAGAAAGGCACCTATTTTTTTCTAATTTAGGCACCTGTATCGGGCACAAAGGCTTGGCAAAACGGGAATGGTGACACAGTAATGGTATTGTTCTTCTGAATTTGCCTGTGGGATGTTCTGGCCAGTAAGTACTGACTGACAATGGTGTTGATGTGGAAACATTGGGCTTTGAGTGGGAAATCATAGCTGACATCTGAATTCACTGGAATTGATATTTCACCCCTGTGGGCAAAATGGAGCAAGATATACATCCATCCAGTCCTAGCCTTCCTGATCAGATGCTCTCTGTCAGAAGCTTTGGCTGTATAGGGAAAAGATCCACAATTTCAGTTTACCCAGCTCACAGAGGGAGTTTGATTTTTTCCATTATTGCAGGGAAGCACAGAGGTAGATGGAGGACATTACCAAGAAATGAACATGGAAAGCAATTTGTTGTTTTCATGTCCAAATCTGTATGACAGTGATCCTATCTCAATTGAAAGCTGTATTTTCCTGCAAAACTAAAAACAAGTCTGCCTTTTCTACACTGCAAGGTTCATTTTGGTTGCTAGAGAAAACAGTATTTGAAGAGACTGTAACAGTCATTAAAGTCTGCTTTTACTGAGAGTTTCTCCTGAATCTCTCACAGCATAATTAAAAGATGTTCTGGGTAACTGATTACTGTTACCTGTTATTGGACATATCCTGATATTTTCTGTCATAAGATGACAGGTCACACACATTGATTTACCAGAATTTTCAACCCATAAGAGAGCTTGTCAAGTTTTTTAGACACATCCAAGGCTTGTTTGGGCTGTGCATGCTGTTAAAAATCCCTGGCTCAGGTCTGTAGCTGAATACATGCACCAGGACTGATGTGAAGCTAAAGATCTCAGAAGCAGAGCACCTGCATTGCTCTGTTAAAGGTGTCTTGGCCATCTTTTACAAGCAATGTTGCAGGCACAGCTACCCTGTCCCTGGCTCCAGATCTGGTATTTTTAGGACTGCTTTGATGATCTCAGAACCAGAATTCTCTGTGTATAAACCTTGATTATATAGAAATATTATTCTTGTTTTTGAAACCATTGGGTAGGAGCTTACAGAAAGTGGCTCATTAAGTGTAAAGTGATGCTTTGTTCCTTAAAAGATGGAAACAAATTTTAATGAAATAATCCAGCAATTTAAATATTCACAGTTGGCATAAGGGAACATTGCTCACAGATTTTGTCAAAGTGGGTAAAGAGAGTATAAGACAACTGGCATAAAAAGGTACACAGCGGGTGGTCTACAAAATGTCCTGAACCTTTACTTGCAAGTCACCCTTTACTCCCAAGTCACCAAGCCAACTACTGAACCCTGACTGCCATGTAAAACAAATACACTTGAGTAAGAGGGATCAGCTACTAATGGAGACTTTCTTTGCCTAATTCGGCATTTGTATCAGCCAGTGCTGTTTTGTCTGTCTTATCAAGGTGAGATCAAAGAAGCACCTTCCTTAAATCCAGGGGAGATTAGTTACTGGGGAGGTGTGCTTTTTTAAAGTAATTTTTTTCACCAACGTTGAGTTGTATGAGTCAGACAGACCAGAAAGGAAGAGTCTGTGGGTGTGAGAGGTTTGCACAGGATTATTACACTCAGCCGGTATTCTGTTTTTCTTGTCATCTGTCTGTAGTTTCAGAGAATTCAAAAATTAACCTTGGATGGGAAACAACGCACAGCTCTTCAATGCTTATTTTTTCTGGTTTCTTTTCTTTCATGTTCTCAGGTGCTTTTATGGAAATATACTTAAGTGACTGGCTACAGAAAACATTCAAAATGTGATTTGTATGAAGAGGGTGGCTTGAGCCCCTCCCTTGGAGTACCATGAACAGAAGAGTGTTGTGTTTGGCTTGTCTTGCAGGGAACGAGAGACATGGGTATTTTCATCTCTTGTCTGGAGAAAACCTACCTCAAGACGTTACTGCATTTTAGAGAGCGAGTCTTTGGGAAGGCTTTAAAGAATATAAAATATTCTTTAACAGTGGCCACTAGGAACACGATGAGCAGCAGCTTCTAAGAGGAGGAAACAGATGGAGATACCATCTTACCAGGTTATCTGACAAGACCAGTGTAGGCACAGGAGAAAAGTAAAGTTGGAGTGGAAACACAGCGGAGTTCCCTGAAGACGAAGCAACTTTGGGATGCCTTAGCAACTTCGAGGTATTGTGGGGGAAAATTCACAACTTAAAGGTATTGTGGGGGAAAAGAATAATTTCACAGAGCCAATACCAACAGGTGGAACAAGGAACAGGTTTTTCTCTGCACTCTTTTCCTTGGAGAAGGAAAGAGGAAAACGCTTCAAGTTCTTGGCCAATTACTTAAGGACACAATGAATAACAGGAAAAATGAATTTGGGAGTGATAGTGGAGAAAAAGCCTGGAGTGTGGAGTGATGGGGAAGCCAAGTGAAAGAAACAAAAATGATTGGAGTACAAAAGGATACAGAAGACACTGGTGTGAAAATCTGAGAGGATGAGGAAGGTAGGACAAGAGGCTTAAGAGATAGTTACTTATTTTCAAAGAGAGAGAAGAAAGAATATGAGTGGAAAGTGAAGAAAGTGACTAAAATCAGAAACAGAAGAAAAGTAATCTTGTAAGAAAAATAAGTTTAAAGAAATGATCTTGGAGACCAAAGAGTAAGTAACTTAGTAAAGTATTAAAAAGAAAAATGAGAGAGTGAAACAAAAAAGTTGCAGAGGGAAGAATTAATAAGAGAGCAAAAGAGAAAAGGAGAACAAAGTCAAGGGAGAGAATTTTATGCACTAGAAAGCTTGATTCTGACCTATTTTGATGTAAAATATCTTCATTATATATTGAACAGATAGCACCAGGGGAACTTTGAGGAGACTGAATACACCTAAGAAAAAACCCTCGAAGACAATGGTGCTGGCTGAAGCTCTGCTATGGGAAAGAGAGACGTAGGTTATGAATTGGCAATCCCAGCTAGTCAGCCTCCCTTACCTTTGCAGACTTCTGCAGGGCCTTTTAACAGGCCTTCTCTACTGATACAGGGGACAGCTTTTGGGGTTGGAAGAGCAAGGCCACCGTCTTAAGCCATGCCTAGAAACCTAGTGAAATTAAATCACTGTCCCAGCTATACAGCCTGATTTGCAAAAATGGGATGAAGTCAATAGTTTTACCAGGGTGGCATGCACTAGCCACAGAGAAGGAAAAAGAAGGATAAGATACTAAAATAGCTTTCATTAAAAGAGACTTCTTCACACCTTCAAAACACAACTGATGCCCTAGCACCAGATGCCTTGGTGGTGCTTTGCAGGATTTGCTCCCATATACCAGTATCCTTCTTGTACAGAGGACCCTGGAATCACACAGAGCATTCCACATGAGATTTTGTAGCAGAGGCACAGGTTTTTGGGCTTACATGTGTCAAAGAGCAGTAAAAATCTCAGTGCTTCACAGCCAGTGCAAATGTTCAAAAGCCTCCATAGCTACACAGTTATTAAACTTTCAACATCTAGACATTTCCATTTTAGCGTAACTGTGTTCAGTGCAGTAACTCCAGTCCAAGAAAAAATGCTCTTCTAATAGCCTGAAAGTGTGCAGTTTAAAAATTATGTCTCTTAAGAAAATTCCTCTCTTTTCATATGTAACTGCTTCATTTTTGTCAGATTGTTGGGAGATATTTGGAGGGAAAGGAAGTTTTGCTGATATTGGGGAGTTTGCAAATAGCAAAGGACACCAGCCAAATTTAGCACTACGTTGTGCTCAAATATGCTGCTGCTTATCTACTCTTTTACTATGAGATAATACAGTTTAGTGTCATATATGTATGGTTCACCAGCTTTTGATCAAACAAAACCCTCTTACTCGAGGCAAGAGAAAGGTCTATTAAACACAGACACAGTCACCAGATGGCTCAGGATATTTGTCTTTTTCTAGGATAATCTTAGAGCGTTGAGCTAAAACTTGTTTCGGAGGCTGCCCTGAGGCCCCTTGGGGTTACATTTTTTAAAAAACACAGGCAATAACCCTCGCCTCCAGAACAACAAAATTCACTCCACTGACTCATCTTTCCGATAACAGTCAGTCACATCATCATTTTAAAAACAAGCAAACACAATGACCAATTCCAAACAATTTCCTTGAACGGGGTGACAGCAAGAGGCTGAACTTTTATTTTATCTACTAGCTCTATAGCAACAGTCGGATGTGCTTGGGGGGGGGTACCTTAAGAGGCAGGGGAATGCATGTGAAAGAAAATTGTGGTAGGTACTACCTTATGGAATGAATATCCCTATATGCTTAAGCAAACCCTGCTGTTATCACAGGGAACTTTTGGACTGCATTACCCAATGCATACCATTTGCATTCCAAATAGTCATTACATAAATATTTGTCATCCTCACTTGTTTTGCTATGAGCTGTGTGAGCTCTTTAGGGCTGTGCCTTGTGACCTAGACCCTGGGCTCATTTAGTCATGTTCGGTTCCACTTCCCTATGACTTCCCCCATGACTTTTGACCGTTACCCAAGTTTCTCTACACTTCAGCTCATAACTCATAAAATAGGAGCTAGGGCTCTTACTGGCCAAAGAAAAAGCCGTTAACCCTTATGAGGATCTTGCATACCCAGGTAACAAGGCTGTATCTGGAAGATTTAGGAGGACTATTAGATTAAAGAGCTGATATATCATGTAAGGCCAGACACAGCGCTCTGACTAAGGATATCCCTTTCATCAGGCACACATATATCCAGCAAACAATGAGAAAAGGGGTCTTCAGTTTCTCCCTTACTTACATGCATTGATCAGGCTGTCTCTCAAAAAGTTATAAAAATATCCACCTTCTATGTCTCCTGTGGTCCAGTTAATGCCTTTATGAACACTATAAAATGCTCATGGTGGGGATATTGCAGGGCAAATACAGGGGAAGATGGGTATGAGATCTTTTTTGCATGGTTCAGTGTGCCTAAAATATCATCTTTAACCAAAGAAAAAGATCAGATTTACTGCAGGCAGACCAGTAGGTATGCTGCTGGCATATACACCTAAGGATGCACTGCTACATCACAGGAGAGATTTAAGGCTCTTTGTAATCTGGTCATGTTAGTAGGATTTGCTCTTGGCCTTGTAGGAACTGAATAATAAACTGTTTTACAGAAATGATGCTGAGAAGATACAGTTTTTAAACACATCCACTAATACATATAAAAGGTAAGATGGTATCTCACACCATCAGTGTAGCAGAAATCAATGAGCTTCACTGTGGTATCTGCTAGCACCAAAACACAGAATACAATTGTTACCTTCTTCTGAGTTGACATCATTGTGGCCATTTGCACATCAACATTCTTTGAGGAGCAGAGAGATGATCCTCAGGATCCTGAAGTCTTTTTAATATTTTTTTTCTTCCTTTTTAATATTTTTTATTTTAATTTGGAGTTCATAAAGTGAGTGACAAGAAGCCTCATTGATGCAAGTAGAGAACAAAGGCATTACTTCCTTGTTCTTGGGGTCTTTCTCAAGATATTTTAAAACCAAGATATTTTCAGTACATGGCAAAATAATTGGAGGTGACGTTTTTCTTTTTTAGAAATTTTCATTAGGGCTTGGCTGTTTCAATACTGCTTACTTTAGAAGCAGTTCCACACAGAAGGAAATTTAAAAGCCAAGTTTGTCTCTTTTCTCAGTGTCTATTCTTTTCTAGGCTTCAGGAGAGATTGCTTGGAACATAACAATTGTGCAGACAGCATGAGCATAATGTCAGTGCTGACAAGATATGATATCATTGTTCCTTAAAAGGTGTTTTCTTTAGGCTGTTTGTGTTCCCTTGTGATACACCTTCAGTCCCCACCCACACCTGCTGCTGTGTCTGCTCTGAGGGATGGAAAGACAGATTTTGTCTAATTTTACCACCCACTCTGAAGCTGTTGGTTCATAACCTCCGCTGAGACTATTCACTTCATGCCAGTTTTTATGAATGGCTAAGCTGTCTAAAAGGCAGCTTCTTAAATGTTGAGTCCCTTTTTTTGCAGAAAAGTAAACTGATTGTCCTCTGAACTCACTATATGTAGGGTGGTGGCTTAAACTATTTATTTCATTTTTCCTCTCTTTTTCTGTCCCTACACACACATTTGGATGCACATGAACACATTCATAGAGTCATAGAATGGTTGGAGTCAGAAGGGACCTTTAGAGTTCATCTAGTCCAACTCCTCTGCTGAAGCAGGTCCACCTAGATCAGGTCGCATAGGAGTACGTCCAGGCAGGTCTTGCAGACCTCCAAGGAAGGAGACTCCACACCCTCCCTGGGCAGCCTGTGCCAGGGCTCCCTCACTCTCACAGTGAAATAGTTTTTTCTTATGTTTAAATGGAACTTTTTGTGTTCCAGCTTCATCCCATTACCCTTTGTCCTGTTGCTAGATACCATAGGAAAAAAGAGATGCCCAAAACCTCCTGACACCCACTGTTTAGATACTTGTAAATATTAAAGACATCCCCGCTCAGTCTCCTCTAGACTAAACAGCCCCAGTTCCCGCAGCCTTTCCTCATAATGAAGATGCTACAGTCCCCTGCTCATCTTGGCAGCCCTGTGCTGGACTCTCTTCAGCAGTTCTCTGTCCCTCTTGAGCTAAGGAGCCCAGAACTGGACACAGGACTCCAGATGAGGCCTCAACAGGACAGAGTAGAGAGGGATGAGAATCTCCCTTGACTTGCTGGCCACACTCTTTTTGATGCATCCTCCTAAACTTCCTTTTGCTGCTGATGTACCTGAAAAACCCCTTCTTGTTTGCCTTTACTGTCCTGGCCAGATTTAACTCTGAAAGGGCTTTAGCCTTCCTGGTTGTTCCCCTGCAAGTTCTGGCAAAGTTGCTATACTCTTCCCAAGGAGTCAGCCCCTGTTTCCACTGCTCATAGATGGCTGCTTTCTCCCTGAGTTGTCCCAGCAGATCTTTGTTCATCCATGCAGGCCTCCTACCTCCTTTTCCTGCTTTCCTAAATGTGGGAACACACTGATTCTGGGCTTGGAGGAATTGGTACTTGAACTGACCAGCTCTCTTGGGCACTTCTACTATCTAGGATCATATCCCATGAGATCCCTCCAAGCAGGTCTTTGAAGAGGCCAAAGTTGGCTCACCTGAAATCCAGAGGCATGGTCCTGTTTGTGTCCTGCCTCTTCCACACAGGATCTTGAACTCTACCATCTCATGGTCACTGCAGCTGAGGTTGCCTCCAACCTTCACATCCCCAACCAGGCCCTCCTTATTTGTCAGCACAAAGTCCAGCAGCACACCCCTCCGTGTTGGTTCCTCGATCACCTGTGACAGGGAGTTGTCGTCAACAATCTGTAGGAACCTCCTGGACTGTATGTGCTTGGCTGTGTGGCTTTCCCAGCAAATATGAGGGTGGTTGAAGTCCCCCATGAAGACCAGGGATTGAGACTGTGAGGCAGCTCTCAGCTATTCGTAGAAGCCCTCATCCACTTCCTCCTCCTGATCAAGTGACCTGTAGCAAACTCCCACAACAATATCACCTACCTTACTCTGCCCCTTAATTCTCACCACGAACATTTAACCTGCCCCTCATCCTCACCCAGGCAGAGCGCAATGCACATTAATTGCTCTCTCACATAGAGAGCAACTCCACCTCCTCTCCTTGTTGGCCTGTCTTTCCTGAACAATACATAGCCTTCCATGGCTGTGCTGCAGTCATGGCAGCTGTCCCACCACGTCTCTGTGACTTCCCACCAGCACCAACCTCTTAGCCAGGAGTTAACTTGTCCAATTTTTGCATTCGTGACTTCTCCTTTACCACTGGTGGAGAGGATGGAAGAGAAAATCACTTATGCCTCCCTAGCCTTCACTTGTTCCCCCAGGGTTTTAAAATCTTTTATTCTGGAGATGTCATGCCTCATTACATCATTCATCCCTATGTGGAAGAGGAGTAGGGAATAGTAGTCCACGTCCCTGACACTGCAGCTCTTTAACTTGGAGGTATCTATGACATAGGCTTACCTCAGCAGCATATGTCCCTAAACATCTTAAACACCCCCTGCAACCCACCTGGTCTGAAGAATCCTTGCTGACCAGCTCTGACTGTGTGGACGCATAAATCTTCACCAGGGTATTGTCCATCTGTACCTTGGCTTTAGCCATTAGGCGAGTGCACACCATCTTGTTAGCTTGAAGCAGGAACAGTTCTCCGACTTGCATCTCTCTGTGTGGGCTGTGGGATCGCTCCTTGCCTGTCCTGCCTGCTCGCCCTGTCTGCACCAACTGATGCACCATGACCTGGTAGCTGCGCTCCCTGGGGAATGTTTAAATCCCTCGTGGTTGCTGCAGCTCCACCTCCCAGCAAGATCATCCCCTCACAAGACTTGCTGGCTCCTGGCAGGTCTCCTCACTTGTCCTCCACTGCTCATGCTCCAGGAACCCCTGGATTACTTCAATTGGCTGCTTAGCTGCAAAAAAAGCCCCAGCCCTGCCACCTCCATGTGTCTTGCTGACTGAATGATTCACATTTTGAAGTCTACCAGAGCTATTCAAGAAGAGATAATGAAAAGAAGCTTGAATACAAAAAGTTCCATTTAAACATAAGGAAAAACATCTTTCCTGTGAGGGTGAGGGAGCCCTGGCACAGGCTGCCAAAGGAACATGTGGAGTGTCCTCTGGAACTTTTCAAACCCGGCTGGACATGTTCCTGTGTGACCTGATCTAAGTGGACCTGCCTGAGCAGGGGAGTTGGACTGGTTGATCTTTAGAGATCCCTTCCAACCCCTACCATTCTATAAATCTATGAATTCAATACTATATTCTTATCTCTTCTCTGAGCTGTAAAATTGTTAACAATGCTGAAAATATAATCAATATCACAGATCTCTAACTGGCTGCTGAAATTAAAACTGAAAACCTGTAGTTCCAGATGCTTTGAAATCTCCAACTATTTCTGCATTAGACATCCACATTTTGTATTTTGAGGTCATTCCAAAGCCATGACAAAGAGAGACTTTGATTTTTAGGAAATAAATTAATATAAGAGTTTGGGTTTATTAAAAAAAAAAATTAGTTGCTAATGAAATAAAAAGTCAGAGGAGAATGTCTGACTGGATTTAGCTGCATCCAGGTTCTGCTCTGTTTCCCTTGGGTAACAGAGGCCCTGTTTTATTTCCTTCGGGGAATGCTCCACACTAAGCAACATAATATTTCAGCCTGGTGGGAGCTGCCTATATGTGTCTGTGCAGCCTAGAGAGATTCCCAACTACACCAGCCCTGCTCCTTATGTCTTGTCTTGTAGGACTCAAGGGTAGGCTACCTCTGGCTTTCTCCTATTATCCTACTGATCACAGAATCATAGAATGTTTTCTGTTGGAAAGGACTTTTAAGAGTATGGAATCCAACCTTTAACCTGACACTGCCAAGCCCACCACTAAACCATGTCCCTCAACATCTTTTAAATAACTCCAGGGATGGAGACTTTACCACCTCCCAGACAGCTCATTCCGATGCTTAACAACCCTTTTGGTGAAGAAATTTTTCCTAATGTCCAATCTAAACCTTCTCTGGTGCAACTTGAGGCCATTTCCTTGTGTCCAATCACTTGTTACTTAGGAGAAGAGATCGACCCCCACCTTGCTACAGCCTCCTGTGAGGTAATTGTAGAGAGTGATCATGTCTCTGCTCAGCCTCTTCCAGGATAAACATCCCCAGCTCCCTCAGCCACAAGATCTGTGCTCCAGACCCTTCACCGGCTTGGTTGCCTGTCTCTGCACACACTCCAGAACCTCAGTGTCTCTCTTCAGGCAGCGGTCAACTAACACCCCCAGGTCCTTTTCCTCTGGGCTGCTTTCCAGCCACAAATCCCCAGGCCTGTAGCATTGTGTGAGATTGTTGTGGCCCAAGTGCAGCACCTGGCACTTGGCCTTATTAAACCTCATATAATTAGCTTCAACTCATCTCTCCAGCCTGTCCAGGTCTCTCTGAAGAGCCTTCCTGCCCTCAGGCAGGTCTGTGCACCTTCACAGCTTCATATCATCTGCAAACTGACTGAGGGTGCACTCAATCTTCTCGTCCAGGTAATTGATCAAGATATTAGACAGAATAGACCTCAGCACTGAGCCCTGGGGAACACCTCTGGTGACTGGCTGCCAGCTAGATTTAACTCCAGTCACCACCACTGTCTGTAATTCCCCAGATCCTCTTTCTGGCCTTTTTTATAGATGGATTTGCCAACCTCCAGTCCACTGTGACTTCTCTGGTTAGCCAGGGCTACTGGTAGATGATGTGAAGTGGCTAGGTGAGCATTTCCACAGCTCTCTCAGCACCCTCAGGTGAATCCCATCTGGCCCCATAGACCTGTGCGTGTAAAGGTGGAGCAGCAGTTCACACACCATTTCCCCATGGACTAAGGGGGCTTCATTCTGCTCCCAGCAGAATCCCTGTCTTCCAGCTCAAGGGGCAAGGCACCTGGAGAACAGCTGGTTTCAGTATTGAAAGCTGCAGCAAAGAATATAGTAAGCACCTCAGACTTGTGCTCAAGCCTTGGTCACTATGCTTCCTGCTGCATCTTTTCAAGGATGAGGAGTCTCCTTAGCCCTCTTTTCTTGCTAATATATTTCTAGAAACTTTTTCTATAGTCTTTTGTATCAGTGGCCAGTTTAAGTTCGAGTTGGGCTTTTACCCTTCTAGTCCTCTCCCTGCATAACCTCCTAACATCCTTGCAATCTCCAAGAGTTTCTTGTCCCTTCTTCCAGAGGTCATAAGGTCTTTTCTCCTGAGCTCCAGCATAAGTTCCCTCTTTAACCAGGATAGCCTTCTGCCCTGCTGGCTCATCTTTTTTGTTTGTTTGTTTTGGTTTTTTTTGTGCATGGGGACAGCTTGATTCTGTGTGTTTAAAATTTCCTTCTTGAAGAATGTTCAGCCTTCCTGAACTTCTTTGCCTTTCAGACTGACTCCCAAGGGGGAACTTTGTCAATACATTTCCTAGCACCTCAGGAATCTCTTCTCCATCAATTTTTGGGAGTTGCCAGATATAAATAATCCCAGAACTGAAAGAAAAGAGAATCAAACAAGTACTCAAGAGCTCTATGATGTGAGGGCTATTCAGGCTTGCCTTTCCCAAACTGAATTTGGTCAATACCAGACAAGTCTGTTAGAAGTGTCATAGGATGTTTAAAGGGCAAGCATTAGTCATGCTGGTGCAGAGCAATGTGGTGAGACTAATATGAGGCTTGATTCATAACCTGGGTTAACAGAGGATACTTTTCAATGAGAAAGTGAAAGTGTCAGCTCTAACATGAAAGAGTACACAACACTCAACAACTGTTCCTCTCCTGCAAAAAAGTCAATTTGTGGTATTTAAAACCAAATTAAGATGACAGTGCCCATTATCATGTGAACTGTCATGTGACTTGGTGCTGGCAGTTAACTCCATCATGGACAGAGTCTTCATAAGGATGTTTTCTGCTTCACGGAAATAAAGCACATGAAGTTGGGAAAGAAGACTAAGAGGCTCTAGAGGTCAATTTGCTTTGTGGAGGACGGTTGCATGCTAAAACTGCTGTCCTGAGCAAGAGATGAAAAATAAAAATGTCTTGTTTCAAAGCTCTAGTGTGAAAAATGCAGCAGCTTTGCCCTGTGCTTTGACCAGTTCTGCAATGAATGGCGACATTTGACTGGGTTCTCACTGTGACGGGAAATTTAACACAATTATGCTGGTGTCTTAAAGGTCAACTGTTCTTCTCTAATATTCCCTTCTTTAGTAAGAGAGCTGGCACCACTGCAAGTGGGAGCAGTCAGGGTCTTCTTGGGGTCTGCTGTTAAATAGCCCTTAGTTTTGTGCACAGCTGTACGAGTCCATTAATACATCCTTCTCAAGCCATTTCATTTAAAGATCATTTAAAGATCAAGCATGCAAATCTGCATGCCCTCTCATTTTTAGTATGGAAAATTCTTTGCATCAAAAATATACCAAGGTTGCCTAAAGAGCTCACAGGATCATAGAAATATTGACTGCAAAGGGCTCAGATCTGACCTCCCCGTTCAAGCAGGAATATCATCAATGCTGGGTCACATCAGACATAGGTTTGTACTGCCAAGTCTTGAAAACCTTCAAGGCTGTAGATGGGTTCTCGTTCCAGTGCCACACTAACCTCTCAAAGAAGTTCTTTATGCCACGGGCAAGAAATGCCATAGCAATAGAAGTTTGCTGTGTAATGGGACTTTCTTCTTTGTCACATGGCTAGAGTCTTCCATTTGGGATACAATCAGATGACTGGTATGAGTTGGTGTTGCCTTTCAACAGTGTAAATTACAAACCTGGTATGAATTTAGATGGCAAATTTAAAGCCTTCAAGGATTTGTAGCAAACAAATTAGCTGTGCAGTGACATCATTAAAGCCTAGTGAGAACTTTTGTTTCCTTTTCATTGCATAAATAGGTGGGAGTCCTTGAAAAGGAGCACTGGATTACTCATGAAGTTGTCTTGTTCAGTGTGGAAAGTTTAGGGCTGTTACAGTTTTTATTGTGGAGGAGAGTGAGACATTTAACTGTGCCTCTTTCTCAGACCTTTTGCCAGGCCACTGCTTCCCTATACAGCAGAAAGATGACTTCAAACAGATATCTAACCAGGACCCTGAATCTAGGCTCCTTCAATGCCTTCATTAGTTACCTCATATCAGCTGAGCTGACGTTATCTATATGCATAGCTATATGCATCATCTTGTCATCTTCAGCTGTGATGTGATCTAGTTGTGACTAGAGCTGGGTGGTATTAATTGCTATGGGGTAGATTAGGAGTATGCTGCAGCCTCACAACTCTCCTGCTGTGCAGTGGTGTGAGGAGGTGTTGGTCACTTTACTGGAGATGCCAATAGCTCTGCCGGAGGAGTTACAGAAGTGCATTTCGTTTCTTGTCTGAGGTCACGATGAGATGTTGCTTGCACTCTTAAGCAGCTGAAATACAAGAGGGATGCATTTCGGGGGTAAGTGAAAGGATTTCTTTGTACAGCTAATCTTGCAAAGTGCTGTGGAGTTTGTCTCAACATATGATCGCTGCCTAATGAAGACCAGTCACTCAGCATAGTCCATCTGTGTTTAAATTCAAAAATTCCATAAACACCTCACCTGGTCTGGAAAAAAAAAACAAAACAAAGAAAGTGCACTAAGCAATCTAATGTCACTAAGAAATATAAATCTTCCCCATTTAAGGTGCAAAGCCTTATTTATTGCCTGTTTACATCTATGTAGTTGTTTCTGCTTCTCCATTAGAGGAGGAAGTGTCAAACTCCTTGTCTCTACCTGGAACTGTTTGTGGGGTGTCTGCAGTCCTTCCCTATGTAGGAAATGATGCAAATTTCCTCTTCTTCTGAGATATCAGACTAGGAGTTTCACACACACAAAATCTGCAAGTCTTAACTGTTTGTAAAAAGCAGTGAGGCCTGTGATTATTTAGCCATCTAAGTGTTCAAACCTTTCAATTTTTCCCCATAGCTTGTGCTTTAACATTCTGTTGATGGGCTGTGCCTGCTCCTGGAGCCATGTGTACCGTTTCTGTTGACTTTAATAAAAACTGTACGGGGTATCTGAGACAGAAGTAATTTCATAATATTGTTTTTCTTTCTGCCCCATATTGCTTTATTCTGTAACATCTGTTT
Source organism: Urocolius indicus (assembly GCA_013401255.1). Classification (NCBI taxonomy): domain Eukaryota; kingdom Metazoa; phylum Chordata; class Aves; order Coliiformes; family Coliidae; genus Urocolius; species Urocolius indicus. The sequence goes on from WBNH01002854.1 coordinate 23,517, forward strand.
AATAAGCTTCTTTTTCCCACTGGAAATTCTCCTCAATCCACAGCGGACTGATGACTGCAAGCCAACTTACTTTTTTCATTTGAAAAATTTTAGCTGAATACTTCGGTCACAGAGTGATATCCCAGCCATGACTTTGCTTTAGAGATGTCCACCTGCCTGCCTCTGGTAAATTCTTCACAGGACTCAGCTTGCAGCGATCGGCTGAAAATTTTATGCAGTCCATTTTTGTTTTCTAATGGCAAGGAATGCAGTTAAATTCCTCTTAAAGCTGAGCCTTAAACATCTCCGGAGCACAATCTGCCTATCAGATGAAATTCCTTCATCATCCATAGCATAATGTTGAATGTGGGCTACAAACACTGACTGTGTGGAAACCATCAATTTACTTCTCCCTGGGGCATGAGATGGGATCTCACTACTGCGGGAGTTGCTGTGGTGTAGAGATGTTTGGATAGAGAAATGACAGCCCCTATGCTGTGGTGTCTGTATTAGGCAGGGAGCAATGGGGGTGTTGAAATTACAGGAGCCCATTGGTTGAGTGGACATGCTTGCTGGAGGTTAGTGCCTAGTCATGCTGTGTGGCCCTTGCTCTTCAGCACCCTATGTGTCGGGTTGTGCCTGAGGCATGCAAGGAGCAATTATTCCAGTATCAAGTGGACAGCTGGTGAATATTTCAGTCGACTTCATCTGTAAATTCTTGGTTGGGTTTTGTGTTTATGTTCTCTGTTTCTGAGCACAGTAGTGTAGAGGTCCATTTTTTTTGTCAAGCATGGGTGTTTGTGTGTTCAGGCTTGTTTCTGTTTCTCTTTAGATCTATTGTTCCTCTAAAAAGCCCACTGTCCTTGGGAACCCTGATGGGTTTTGCTGGGCTTCCTCTAGAGGGAACGTGTGCGTAAAATTGTGGGAACATAACCACTCCTTGGGACTGGCCTCTTGCTAACTCAGCTGTCTCTGCTCTCAGGTGGCATCTCTTTTTAGGTTACTGTCAGGGAACCAAGCATTTCCTTCTCTTCTCTCCCATGCAGATCCACTGGGAGCAGAAGATTACTGTAGGGTATCAGAAATCTTCTCAAATACAGGTACTTGCTGCCCTGGGCGTGAAGCAGACTGTTTTTCAGTGAAGATTTCACTCATGCTCACAATGAACAAAAGTTCAGTTAGAAGGAGGCTTTCCTTCATATTTAAGAAACCAATTGCTTTTTAAAATTGAATTTATTTTATATGGAAATGTCATTTTTAAGGGTGAGTGGCTGATGAAGCCCTTTCATCCTACATGACTAATCCAAACTCTGCCCACATCTGTTTTGACTGAACATTTTACCAAGCCACGGTTGCTCAGTGACTTATGTTAAGAGAGCGTGGGTGATTCAGTTGAAATGCTGCAACCTCATGGTGAAAGGTAATGCCACGGTTGGCCTCAATGAAGGGAGTGACAGTAGATCTGTGTGATCTTGCAGCTGAGCATGTGTGACCATATCTGGGTATGGATAGAAAGGAATTAAGGTCTCCTCTATGATTTGCTGAATCCTGAGGGTTTCAGGCACACCTACTCAGCAAGTAAAGGCAATCCCAAGCATTGGGAGTGGCTGGAATGGCTGAGACTGTATGTGGAGTCTTCTCTGTTGCACCAGTTTGCTACTGGTTTAAATACTCTTAAATGTATACTTGTGCAGACCCATGTCTCAGGAAGAGTCAAAGGAGGCAGTGCTTCTTATTGTAAGTTGCATAAACTCTCTATGCCCAGTATTTTCATCCAGATTTAATGTAGTATGAAGTGATTTTAACTCACGGTTTAAACTCACAGTGAATGGAGAAAAAAAAATGTCTTCAATATATGTAATCAATATGTGCCGAGGAAGCAGAACAACTTCTTAGCGTCATTTAATCCCAAATGAAGGACAGGAGTTAGAGACGACCCACCAAACTTCACTGTTGCTAGCAATGTAGACAAAAGTAAATGCTAGCAGAGTTCTACTACAGAGGGGAAAATGAAAGATTCATTGCAGATATATTGTTGTGGTACATTGGCAGTTGAAATCAAACAAAGTGAGGAGGAGAATAGGAGGTATTGCTGAATTGCAGTTATCCATGATAACCCAAAAATCACAGCATGGGAGTTCCCAACCTGTGAAATCCAGAATTACTGCACGTGCTGCTCAAGGTAATGTCTATGGACAGGATTGGGCTGTGCCTCAGCCTAAAAAGTTAACAATGCCCACATTCTACTCTCTAGATGACTGCAAGGGTTTTGGAAGTTAATGGCATTGTTCTATCAAGTTCATCTGGCCTTAAGATCTAGGTCAACCCTTGCCACAACCCTGTATTTGGGTGCTATGACAATGGTGCTTGGAGCTCTCTTATCAACCAAAAAGAATTGACCCGGAGATGTGATATTGCCGAGAAACATGTTTATCTAATTGCTGTCAGGGAAACCCTTGGTATGAAAGGACAATGGACTGAAATATCCTTCTGCTGCTATCCCGACTGTGTAGCTCCTACTCTGTTATTTTAAAAACTGATTTTGTAACCAAAACAAAGTCATTGATTTTTGTTTAATAATTTTCCTGACTCAGCAAGGGGGTCTGTTATTTCTGAGACAGGGAAGCATTCAGTTGCTGTTCATTCTGGATAGTGCAATAATTCACAGACATTACAAAAAAGGAAAAAAAAAGATCAGAGTGTGCAAATTAAGTTAAATTCACAAGAATTGGTCTGAGCTAGCTTCTTCAGATCACTAAGGCATTGATGTGTTGCCCTGTGTTACTGAATTGATGGACCCCAGCCTTAAACCTTCCATGCACTCCTAATTTTGTCATTCCTTCAAACAAAAACCACAGATGCCTTCTTTGTGATGACTTCTGGTAGAGTTTCTGCTGGGCAGGAGATGTCCAAAATGCAGAACTGACTGTATACAGCTGAATTCTGTGTATCGGATCTTGTTTTTTAACAAGCTGAACAGAAAATGGAGTTCTACAGACCCTAAAGGCTTGAAACTCATCTTAAAGCAAATGTCTCAGTTTTGTGATTCAGGTTGCTTCCTGACATGGTGATCTCAAAAACTGCTCTTTAGTAATTACTTTGCATGAGTAGCATAATGGGATTTCTTTATTATCATGAACATCTAGGACTAGATGTGTTCCTTGCATTACTTGATTTCAATTGATTTCATATTAGGAACAGAGCTCATGTGAATTCACCCCAGCCACTCTTCATCTAACTTGGGTGTCACCACTGTAACACTTAAAGGATGTGGCAGGAACCTAACATTGATGTACACAAGACAAAAGGAAGGGCCATGAAAGAAGTGGAGGAGGTGAAGGGAGACCTTTGTGGTGATCAGCAGCGAAGGGCAGCTTCTCCATGTTCTCTCATGCTCCACGGACAGCAGAGTCCTGTCTTCAAGTCATCTCTGCCCAGATGCTGGCAGAACCAGCTCACTGGCTTTTGTGGAAGAAATTAATTCCCATTTTGCTGCAGATGAGACAACTACAACTCTTCTCTCTGTGTTAAAGGTCGCCAGGATGCTGAAAGCTGGCTGTAATCCAGCCTCGTGTCTTTGAACGCCCACTTGTTTCCCACATATCCCTTGACAGAGGCTGTATCCTGAGATCCATATCCATTTAGGACGCCCACAGGCTAGGTATCAAACCTCTGCCTGCCTCTGCACCACCACTGCAGCTGAATCATTACAGGGTATGGAGACGGGAGTCTGTAATAGGTCACAGCAGTAACCAGAGATTTCTTCCACTTCTAACGTTCTTGCTGTTTGATCTGAGGATGTGTAACTCGGGGATTTCAGCTTCCAAGTGAGCAGATACACAGTGATACTGAGACTTTTCCTCCCATTTTTCAGAAGAGGCTTCAGCCACAAATACTCCCAGGGCCATTCTCAGGAGCCCATCTAGAGCGAGAGATAGGCAGACCAGTAAACTGGGAAATCTTTGATCCAGCTGACTTTTTGTCCCCTTTCTTGTGTTCACAGGTCAAATATGTCTCTGCTTACCAGACAGAGGCTTTGTAGTCCAATGCCCCCGTGCCCTGCCTAGTAATAGCAGAGAGGATCCCCTTTGAGTCTCCTTGCCCTCCATATGCAGTTCATCATGACATGCTTTGCTTTGTATACAGTCCAGTGAACATTGCAGCTTATCTAGAGACCTGAGCATATGCAATACTTTTCAAGGTTAGTGGGCTTACAGTGTTCAGCATTGCTGAGGTGGCTGTTTAAGGCAGATATAGAAGAACTACTTTTAAAACGGGAATCTATTTTCTCACTGCATCTATACATTGTTATTGTACTGTTGGATGATAATGATTTAATTCACTATAGGTTGCTGGATAACTTTTTACAGGTGAAGAATCTTGGTAATGTAACCAAAAAACCTGGACAGAACTTGGCCAGGAAGTCTCAAACTTCAGCAGCAACAAGCCTTCCAAAAGTTTTCTAGTAAGAGAATAATAGGCAGGAGGATCGTGACCCTTTGGTACTTCCTGCAGTTTACTGTCCTGGACAAGTGCGAGCTCTGACTAAAAACTGCCTCTGACCAATGCAATAGGTATGTTGATTATCATGGATTTACTCCTGATGTGTTTGCACCTGTGACAGAAAAACCCATATGACCACTCAAGCTGAGAGCTGACTGTCTAGACAGCAGCTCTTCAGAAGAGGACATAGGGTACCCCAAGTTAAATACGTCAGCAGTTGCAGAGTTGGATGCACACTGCATTAAATAGCAAGACAAAAGCATAACAAACAGACCAAGGGAAAAGGCTAGTCCCCTCTACTTAGCACTAGTGAGACTGCTTATCAATTACTGTGTTCAGTTTCGGGACCTCAGTGCAAGAAAGATTATTAAAAAGCTAGAGCAAGCCCAGCTGAGAGTCATTAAGATAGACTGGATAAGAGAAAGCTAAAGGCTGTTTTCCTAACCTAAAAGGGAATTACAGAGAAGACAGAGATTCACTGGGTACACAGAGAAAGATGACAACTAATTTTCACAGAATCACAGAATGGTCGGGGCTGGAAGATCATCTAAAGATAATCTAAAGATCATCTAGTCCAACCCCCCTGCTTAAGCAAGTCTGCCTCATCCAGGTTGGTTTTGAAAACCTCCAGAGAAGGAGACTCCACACTCTCCCTAGGCAGCAGTTTCAGCAAAGGAAAGTCTGATTAGACATAAGGAAACAAAATTCAGTGAGGGTAGTCAAAGACTAAAGCAGGTTGCTCAAAGAGCCCACAAAATCTGTCTTTGGAGACATTCAAAATTTTACTAGAGAAAGCCCCGAGCCACTTGATTTAAATTTGAAGATAGCCCAGGACAGTGAGGAGGGAAAAGGTCAGCCTAAGTAACTTCCAGAGGCTACTTCTTGCATGATTCTATGGGTTTTTTTCTTTCTGATGTCCTGATGCACTGATATGCTCTATGTTATGGACCAGTGTGTATTTAGACAAGCTGAGTGCAAACCCCTCGGGAAGTGGCATTTCCACAGTGCAAGAGAGAAAAGACCCCATTCATTTATACAAGAAGGTCCCCAGTGTGCTGAGGAAGGGAGAACTTACGTCATCCTCTCTCCCATCCTTTTCACTGTAGCTCTCTAGCACAGTCCAACACTTCTATGCTGAGTTTAAAGGCAACGGGCAAACTTGTGCTTATTTACTCTAGAAAGGTCACTTCAGATGTTGTATCTGGATTCTGGGAGGTCCAGCCGTGACTCAGTCTTCCAGCTTAGCTGATTTAGGTAGCAAGAAGCCAACTGGATTGCTCATGTTCACACATACAGTGTGAGTCAGTTGCTTGGCTTAAAGTTGTAACTGCAAGTGCCTGGCTGCCAGAGCTTTAGTCTGTCACCTGATGTCTCCTTTTTGGTTTGACTTGACCCTGGTCCTAACTCAGTGCTTTCAGAAACCAGCCATAATGGTGTGACCTCTAATACCTTAAGCATGCACAATCCCAGCAGTTGAAGAACCAACCTGTCTGCAGCAGACTTTTCAGACACATAGGTTTAAGCCAGACAAGCTCAACTCAACTCAAATGTCTAGCATGTGCTGCAAGCCTATTTTCATTTGTGCCCTCAGCACCAGCCTAGCTCATGGGAAGTGAGGGTGAGCTGGTGCCCCTGGCTGCCAGGATACAGCAGGCAGCCCCAGCATGGGAAATACGTGATCAGTGCACACTCTGGGAGTGGGTCCAGACAGATCTGGCAAGTTCAGTTCCAACTTCAAGAACTGGCTCGAAGACAGTAGACACACATCCTAGGTGTGACTCCACTGAAATTTCTAGATAAAGAGTTTGTCATGTTTAGTCCTTGCACTGTGCTTTATTGATGGACCAAGTATACCCTGAGCACAGCCCTTCAAGAAATACTACTTGCCTGCACAGCCCTGCAGAATGCCTTGGGCATATTGCTTTGAGCCATTATCTGAGGTCATTTGATTTGTCTACTCAGTAAGTGTTTTAGGATTAACTGATATTTATATCTGTGAAATACAACCTGAAATCCTATATTTTCATCAAGGTAATCTGCACTTCAGCTAGAGCAGGGGATCATTGCAGTTTCATTTGTCCAGACTTGAAGCTTATGAAAACAGTTTTTCTGTATTTAGCATTTGCTAAGATGTACACTGTGTGGCCATACTTTCCTCTGTCCCTTTCTGTTTCTATTTGAGTGCTCAGCACGGAGTGATATCCCTGTGGTGCTAAATAGTGACAAGTTCAGAGTTACATTTCTAGTGAAGCTGCCTGGGGAAGCATACCTGCTACAAACCCACATTGACATGGCTGAGAAGTCATTTTACTGGAATGATTTTTGTGTTTAGCCACTGGTATTGCTCCATCCACAATGGATGATGATATGTGGTTAGGAAAGCCTTGCTTTGAGTTTTGTTTTACAATCCAAACCCACAACAACAGTTATGTGCAGTTTCTGGGTTTTTTTCCACATTAGCAAAGTTTTAGAAAATAAAGTTTTCAGGTTGGCACACTGAACATGAAACCAGGAGCTGTATGCTTCCTTTACATTTTCTTCTTTTAAACTAGACTACCAGAAGATATGATCTTCCACCACGTCTTCCAAATCTTCCATTTACTAAGTTTACTTTGACTTCTAACCAGATCATGTTCTGCATCCCTCCCCCATCATCCTCTTTCTGCACTGGCTGCTGTCTTCTTCTCTTATGAATGACTGAGCCCCTTGATGATTAAACAACAAATATAATTTTCTCATAGACTGTGTAATTGCTGTGCAGCAATAGGAAGAACAGAATAAAATGGAGCTGTGACTCAGTGCTTGGCAGGCAGTGGAGAAGAGAGGTGTACGAGAAGTGATGAATATGTTGGGGATTTCTGTGCAGAAATTCAGTTTTAAAATACACACTTAGCTGATACAATTAATTAAAAGATAAAGTGCTTAAGTACTTGACTAATCTAACTGGGACAAGCAAATAAAGCAGTTTATATTTCTCTAACAGTTTGCAAGTCAAAATAGCAGTGTCTAACACTATAGATAAATGCCTTGGCAGAATTCCTGTGATAACTCTGATTCCTAAGGCTAAGTCAGCTCTTTTTCTTTCTGTAGCACAGTCAGCTGATCCCTCTGATATTTTTAATCCCAAAAAATATTTTTAACTAATTCCTCTCTCATTTCTAAGAACCACCAGTCACATTTTTCCTCAGATATTTATGCATAATACCCATTGATTTTAATGACAGCTGCCAATTATGGAACTGAGAACAATTTGGTCCTATTTTTTGAGAAAAAGAATAATTGAAGCTTTACTCTGAGAAGACTGTGTCTAGATAAGGCTTCCGAAAAAATTGTTTTGTTCATGGAATTTCGTTTTCAAAATGTAAAACCTCCTTTTCTGAAATAGGGAGACAGCTACTGGCAGAAGCCCTTAACTTGCTGGCTGATTTCATTACTAAAGATGACTTGTCTCAGAATTTTTTCCCCAGTCTGCATAAACCAAAAATGCCTGCAAGGAAGCAGCTACTGATCACTTTCCACAGAACCATTGATGCCTTTGTAACACTAGCTAAGCCAACGATGGAGTCCCAAGGCAATAGTAACAAAGAAGATGAAGATGATGGATTTAAACCAAGAAATAACATGCTGCTGACACCCTCAGAATGAATCAAATTAAAGCAGAGATGCTTTGTGAGTCTGTGAGGAGAGATATTAAATATTAGTTAAGACTCACCAAGAAAAAAAAAACCCTACAATGATAGATTTCATTTGTTGCCTTGAAGTCATCCACCCATGAAAAGCTACTTGCTCTTTGAGTAGCTGGAGCTCTGGGAGACGTCCTCCTCTTCTGTCATTCTCTGGGACATTGTGAGCTTGAGTCTGGAAACTTTGCTGGGCTTATCTGCTTGACTCATTCAAATATCTTAGATCTGCCCATATATGAGTTCTTGTGTACCAAGCCAATGGTTTGCAGCATGGGGCTGAGAACATTGCCCTTCTGCCCTCATTGTGAATCCCATGCTGAGTATTGTGCAGCCACAAAAGGGAAGGAAGATCGTCAGTGAAGGGCACAGTGGAGAGATCATCATCACATTCATATAATATAGTGAGTCTTGGGGGAACACAACACCCTGAATTACCCTTCATAACTGCGCAGCATCCCCATACTCTTCCCAGGATATCTGTCTCTGCTTTCACTGCCTGTGCATTTCCTTCTTGCTCTTTAGTTTGACCAGCAGGTCTCTACTCAGCTATGACAGACTTGCCGTCCTTTCCTGATTTCTTACACCTAGGGATCAAGAGACTCTTGTGCTCTATGGAAAACATCCTTAAAGATCTGCCAGCTCTGCTCTGCTCCCTTGTCCCTGAGGCAGTTTCCCAGAGGATCCCATTGATAAACTCCTTGAACAACTGTTTGCTTCCCTAAAATTCAGACTATTGACTTTGCTCTTCTGACTCATGTCCCTCAGGACTGCAAACTCTACCTGTGTATGATCACTGCAGCCCAGGCTGCCTCCAATCTTGATGTCACCAATTAGCTCACTTTCACTGATGACCAACAGGTGCTGTATCCCATCTGGCAGGGCTATTACGTGGCTTAAGAAATTACCCTCAATGCATTCCAGGAGTCTTGCCCTACAAGTCTTTTTCAGCAGATGTGGAGGTGGTTGAAGTGTCCCAACAGGATGAGATCCTGAAAGTGCAATTCCTTCTGTCCTCTTGATCAGGTAGCCTGTGACAGACACCAGCCACAAGATTCCTTTTGTTGCGTCAGTCTCTAATTCTTACCCTAGGGTAATTCTTACCCTAATTTCAACCTGCTCATGGTTATTCTTCAGAGACAACTCTTCACAATCTATCTAGTTCTTGATGTAGGGGGCAATGTCTCCTCCTTCCTTGCCTGAACCTTCTAAACAGCCTGTAGCCATTGATAGATGGACTCCAGTGAGAGGACAGGTTTCAATAATGGCAACTAGGCTGTAGCTTTCTAGCAGTATGGTGGCTTTCATCTCCTTCTGTTTGCAGTGTGCACTGTTCTAGAAGCACTTCTCCTAGGCTGTTGTCTGTGTCACCTTCTTAGAGGAATACCCATTAATTCCTTTGAGGTATTTCACTGTGTTTCCCTGTTGATTCCTTTTACCTCAGGAGCTCCTGGCTCATCTTTGTAAGACTTCCAGTATGCTTCAGTGTAGCCGACACGTCTCAGAGGAACAAGCTGAGGGCCCCCCATAACACCTCATCCTTTTAACCTTGGTGTATCATCCCACAGCTTGTCATGGGCAAGCATGATATTATCCCTCTTTAAGTACAGTTTAAAGCTCTGTCAATGAGCCCTGCTAGCTCCTCCTTCCAGAAAGGTGAATCCCATCTGATACCTCCAGCCCTTGTGCTCTTTAGGTTATCCCATTATTGAAAACCCTCAAATTGTGGTGGTGACATCAGCCACAGAGCTATGTATTCATAGACTGGGTCTATCTTTTCCTTCCAGTGCCACTGCTTACAACTGGAAGGATAGAGGAAAAAATAACCTGTGCTCAAGATTCCTTTACCAACTCTCTTAAGATTTTGAAGTCTCTTTTTGTCATCCTTGCACTACACATCATAGCTTTATTGCCATCCACATGAAAGACCACTCATGGGTAACAGTCTGAGTGTTGTACCGGGTTAGAAAGTTTCTTAGTAGCATCCTCAACCTGGGACCCAGGAAGGAAGCAGATGAATGTGTCTAGATGTTTTTACTGGATGAGATGTCTACTTCAAATCCACTTGTGTAGTAGAAGATAGTGAGAAAATATATTTTTCATTGTTTATATTGAGGTTTAGTGCTTGGAAAAGACTTGATATTGCATTTGCCAGCCACTGAATCTATCTGAACGAGACAGCCTTTATTAATCCTTCAGCTATGACAACACTTCTGTAATCTTTTGGCATTGGGATGACATTGCTGTTGCTGAAATATTTGCAGCCACTCTGAATAATATTGAAACACTGATGAGGCATATGCACTCTTTATATCTATAGTGACTTCAGGGAAATGTTTTACATGCTGTATTTGTATTTATGTCTCTCTTCTATTGAGAATGAGGAGTGTGGCATGGGCAAGGAAGGTGTTTAATCCTTTGTCATGGTTTAGCAAGGAGTTGCTTTTGTTTAGTAACAGGGGGAGCGAGTTGCAGTGAAGACCCGGTAAAAGTTTTTTTAGACTCTCCCCCGACTCCTGGGTTCAGACCCACCCCCGGCCTGGCTGGGCCAATCTGGCGCCTCTGCGATCACTATTTAGGGACGGGAATTTGAGGTGCGAGGCAGGAGGTGTAAG
>WBNH01002854.1:34492-69746 GCA_013401255.1 Urocolius indicus
TGTTTTAGTTGGTATTAAATTGTTTTCTGTTTTCTTCCCCAAGCCGAGTAGCCTGGTCTGTTTTGTCCTGCACCTTAAGCGGCAATTAAGCTCTCCCTGCCCTTTAGCAATCCTTTAGTCTTCGGTACTTGAGGCTAATCGTGGTCTTTTGTTCCCTGATGGGCCGAAACCACGACATCCTTTGATATTGAGAACAGCCTGCCACATACCTTTGTCCTAGAAAACCAATTAGAAGAAAATAGTTCTGGTTTAGGGGAATTGTACAACTTGTAGTTGTAGCTGTTTACTTTTTCTTTGCAGAGACTCTTATGAAGTGCACTATAAAAATCACGGGGAAAGTACGTTTTTACTACAGAGTGTTTGAAACATGACTCTATATGTGAAAGCAGCAGTTACGAGCATCTGCATGAGCATTGCCAAAGTTTTCTAGACTGTTATGAATTTCCACTTATTTCCTTCTGGAATAAAGAAATCAGAGAGTCTGAAATAGAATTGCTGCTCTTGAATACAGAGTCCCACCAAAACATATGTTTAAGGAAGTGTCCAAGGCTGCACAGCTATCAAGGGGATGGGATTCTTTCCTTCTCTGTAGTTGTCAGTGTTTTCACACTAGCTCATGTAAACATTGGCAGGATTGCCATCTTCAACAATGCTACAAGTGTCATCTTTTGGTTTTTTCACTGTAAGCATGAACATTACCAGTAAATGTACAGTGACTGGAGAACTTCTCAGTATAGGAAGAGATTTATCTGTGTCTTACTGAACGACACACACTTAGCTTTTAATTTCACTGAATTATGTTTAGTGGTACTGATGTGCTGATCAACCCAGATTAGCCTCTGTGGCAAGTTTTGTCTTCATCATTACTCAGTTGTCTTCCTCATTACTTACTTGTTAGTGTGTAGTTTAGTCATGATTTTTGCCAATGGTGATTTAGATTCCTCCTAATCATTGATAAAGATTCTGGAAAAAAAAAACCAAAAACAACCCAAACCATTTTTTTGCACAGAAATGTGTATCTGTGCTCTCTCCTAGATTGGTTTCCATCTTTCCAGGGGAAGATCCTAAGAAGTTTTAAAATGGCATAAAAACAAGAGCCTAAATTAATTTTCCAAGATCTGATTCTGAAAATGTCAAAAGGAAATGTAGGAGCTTCATGTCATACGCTAGAATTCTGCTCTAGAGAAATTGGTGTGGACATCTTCAAGTTTGTATGTTAGGAAAAAGGGAAGAGCCAAAAGCACTGTTTTTCTTCTCCTTGAAGCAGTTTGATCCCTGAGCTGATGTACAAGAAGACCAATTCCAGTCCAGTGCTGTTACAGAACATTTTCAAACCTCTGTGAGATGAAAAAGAAAAAAAAGTGAGAAGCATAGATATTAAAAATTAAGGGAAAAATATTTTCTAGGCTTGTATCTTCTGAGATAATACAGAGAATGATTCTGGTATTAACACCTAAATTTGTTAATTTCATTTGTTAATCTTGTTAACACACCATTTTTCATGTATTTCAATTAATTAAAAAAAGACAGGTCTCATCTGACAATGGTCTCCATGGTGCTTGCAATCACACTTTCCTAAACCATGACATGCTGCTGTTTGTTATCACATTTTTCTTGAGTTTGAGCATTGCTCTTGAGCATTGTTTTTCAACCCATTTTGCACAATTGAGTAAGAGCAGATAGAAGATGACATACCAAACAAGATTGTGTGGATTTTTGCTTTGAAAGCAACAGTGGTGAGAAAACCATTATTTGGTAAGATTGCTGTGCAAGTGTTTCATATAAGCATTTAACTGACTGATGGAAAACTAAGTTGCTTGCAAATGTGTAGAGGAAGCAGAGCTGTCATATCTTTCAAAAAGCAAGCAAAATCCTTCCACTGATATTCTGTTTCTTCAATCCAACATAATAAGAACTACCTTTTCATTTTGTGTCCTGAAGTATTTGCTTGCGTCACTGTTTATAAAACAAATGAAGGAAAAAGTAAGGGAAGAGACCTCTATCTTAACCTTCACAACCTTGCAGTTTTTCCTCGACTTATTACAAAGTTCTTTCCAAACACTAATTAATCACGTTAAAAGGCCGCGTATACCAATATTCTGTCAATTTGCAATGCCAAATACCTTTGTGGCCAGCCGGCAAGAAGTTAATGAATGGAAGAGACTGTATGCAGGAATAATTCAGTGAGTAAAATGATGAGCAAGGAAAAACATGAGACTCACTAAGTGGAGCCACAAAGAAAGAAATGAATTAGTGTTTTTGAAAGTATGCAATAAAATTTCAGGTAGCATTGTGGCTGAAGTACTTTTGTTAGACAATAAATAGGCCCCCACCTGAAAAAAAATTAAACTTCAATGAACTAGTCAGAAGAGAGAACTCCTCATTAGTAGTGCGGAAATTGTCAGTGTAAAATTTCTTAAACTACACAGTGAAAGGAGACTTAACAGGGTATCTTTGACTTTTGATCAATATCTGAGATGTTTTGCAAACCTACAGCACTATTGAGTAATTAAGAAAAACTGAGATGGAAAGGGACTCTGGAGGTCCTCTTGTCTAATCCTCCACTTAAAGAACATCCATGTTGTTCAGGGTCTTGTCCAGTTGAGTATTTAATATTTCCAGAAATGGAGATGCCACTACCTTTCCAATACCTGCTCCGATATTTTACCACCCTCTTGGTGAAAAAATGTTTCCTAAAATCTGAGTGGAATTTCTAGTTTTGCAGATTGTGTCTCTTGCCTCTCATCTGATTGCTGTACATCTCTGAGAAGAATTCATCTCTTCTCTGCATCATACCATTACATACCTAGGATCAACAGTGAGATTCTCTGATCTTTCTCTTCTTCAGGTTGAACAAGTCCAACTCCCTTTCTGCTCCTCATATATCCACATGCTGCTTCTGGATATCTGCTTTCTCAATTGACCAATGGCATGACTAAAAACCAGTGGCATGAATCTAGGTCAGCCAAGAAAGAGGACAAAGTCAGCGATCTTTAACAATAATTTGAGACTTTTGGAAGCCCTAGGATAAAAGAAAGAATGACTGAGCTTGAAGAATATTGTGTTTCATGGTGGCAACTGAAGTGTCTCTACTCAAGTTGAAGCAACTCATCAAAGCTGAATTTGTCTGGCAATGAAGACTTCTGCCTGATTAGCAGAGTTCCCCACTCCTGGATCATTTTGTTGGTTCTGGATGTTTAAGGTGACCAACAGTGAGACAATTAACTTTGAAACAGACATGAAATAGACTTTGTCTTAACAGCATTAAGAACTCATGACTCTTGGCCAGCTGTTGCTTCCCTTTGTATAATACAAAGATATTGTATCCGGAAGGCTGCACCATCTATGGCCCTGAGGACTGGAACTTTTCTTTTTCAATGACAGCAAAAGCTCCTCAAACGCTGGTGAGGTATAAAGCAGTCTTTGGTGGGAGAGACCACTAGGTGTCTGCTTGACTGAAGATTAGCAGAATCAAAGAAAATTAAACTCAAATAACTTCTGAAAAAGCTGAATTAAAAATGTGGAATGGGAAGAATGGCTTAGGGAAACAAATCACAGTAACTCTTTCTGAACTGGGTAACTTTCTTGTAAATAGGAAACAAACTGCAGAACTGAAACCAGTGGTTCACCTTACTGAGATCTGCTCTAACAAATTACAGTGTAAACTGTTTTTGTTTTTAATTGTGTGACCAGAAGGTCAGATTGGTCTTATGCTGGAAAGATTTTGAGAAGAGGAAATGATCACTGTCCAAAATATCCAATGGTCATTGCAACAGAGCTGTGATACAGAGAACAAGAGGCTGGTGATCAGCCTTGGAGTGAGGTAATTGAATTAGGCAATAGCCAGATTATGTACCATGGTTTTTTTCAAGTGACAAATAATATACAGAGCAGCGTGATTTCTCCCTCTCCATCTTCCAGTCCCTGGAAAATGACTCATGTGATGCATCAAGTGATGAGAGAGTGGAACGTGACGCCAAATACAGATTTGCCTGTGACTCCAAACAGCTACTCAGAGCTCTGCAGAGGGAACTTGGGTTCAGGCTGGTGGCCAGCAAACACTGAAGATGAGGATATGTGTGTTGTTCTGATGGAGGTACCTAGTACAAATTAAAATTGATCTTCTCAACAGCTATTTCTCCCATTTAGACTGCTTTTAGACTAGTTTGTAAAACCATACACACCCCCAAAGACTGAGATTTCCAGGTCTACAATTAACTGAATTTGAAATTTGCTCCCAAATATGAGTGACTAAAACTTCCAAGACCTCAGACTCTGAGCTTTGCTGCACAGGAAGTTTCCATAGAGGATATTTGGATTCGACGTCATTAAAAGTCCAGTGTCCTTGCTCTTGCAAGAACTTCAGAGGAGTTCAGCAAAGCAACTAGTTTATGTACATTTTCACTTCTTAAAAATGTTTAACTGAATTCACTTCAATTCCTCATATCCTGTAGTTTTTTTTAATCTCAGTGAGCACTGACCATCCTTGTCCACAATGTTTTATCTGGGCTTGCAGAGGGACAGTGAAAGGAAGTAATAGGGAAAGAGATTCTCCTTTTTTTGAAGTGGGTGAGATATAGCAAGGGTGATTTAAAAGGAGAAAATCTGGCACAAAGGAAGAACTGCTTGTGCCTCTGTTCTCAGCGGAGTTTTGAGTCATTCATGCAGTGCAGTAGCTAGGGAGCCTGAGTGACTCATACATTGCTAACTACAGAGAAAAAAAAATGTATTTTCTGAAACATCCAAGCATTACTCACATTTTCACTTAGTATCAGCTGATTCTAGTAGCCTTATTCCACCTTTCAGGATTTAGTATGACAGGTTATATAACGGATAGGTTGGACTCAAGCTCCCTCTAGACTGATATACTAAGTATGGCATCAGGCACCTTGCCTAGGTTATGAAGCATTTTGAGTGCCCCTCGGTTCAGGGTGGAAGTTATTATCTTTAATATGGAAGATCTGAGACAATTGCAAAACTCACATTACATCTGACTTCAAAAGCTCATGATAACCATCTTAAATTCTAAGTTGTGATTTGCATCCCAAAGTCTTCTCAAATGTTTGGCTAACTGGTAAACAGAGCATATTCAGAGATTTATTACTCATTGCTGAACTGGTACAATTTCTAGGGTCATCAGTACTCAAAATTGTGGAACCACTGGAAGAAAAAATTGATACTTTTCCAGACTGAACAAGCCCGGCTCTCTCAGCCTCTCCTCATACACTGTGTGGTCTAGCCATGTGGCCAGCTTGGTTACTCTCCATTGGGATTGCTCTGCTATGCCCATGCTTTTAAGTATGGTGAAGCCCAGAATCAGACACAGCATGTGGTGCTAGAAGTGCTGAGTGAAGGGCTGTGATCACTTCCCATGACCTACAGGCTGCGCTCCTGGTAACATAGACAACTTTTTGCTTGGTCTTTGCCAGAAGGTCCAACAATGCTTAAGAAGAATACTCAGCGGTGAGATGACGTGGGTCAGTGTAGATGCATTAAACAGCTGTGCAGTACAAAGATAAGCAGAGATTACAAAGTAAATAAAACCTCTATGAGATGTGGAAAAGCTGAGGTTCCTCAGTACGAGTATGTTTGTGCTCCAAATAAGTAGGAGCACAGGAGCTATTTCTGTTTGAAAGGGCGTTACCACAACAATTTCATGTGATTTTGTGCTTCTTCCTTTGAAGTCCCTGATAGCCCTTCTCAGAGACCGGGCATTGACCTCAGATTAGGAAGGTCCATGATTTCTAGTGCTGAGAGACTAAAATATTGCACCAGAGACCGCTGAGAGCCTTCCAGTGCCTCCTCATATACCCCTTCTCTACCAAGAAAGGCAAAAACATTTTCCTGGAGTAGGCTGAGGAAGAACCAGAGCTGCTCAGCAGCTGAAGCCCAGAAAAAAAAAAAGGATTTATCTCTTCTGATGGCTTAGGAGAGCACACAAGGAAATATAAGCACGGATGTGAACAAAGCAAGATTGATATAGCTCTGCAGTGTACTAGGGTAAGTCAGATGTCAATCACCAAGACTAACACTACAATTAAGCCTAATATTTGCTTGAATATCATTCCTTTTCCTAATAACTAACTAAATGTAATTTAATTAATAATTTCTAATGAATTGGACTCCTTTCAAAGGGATAAAATAGTGCTCTGTCCTCAGTGCATTTCAGGGTGGTCACAGGGGAGATGTAGGCAACCCTGAGGCTTAGTCAAGCATGTTCTTGAGTGTGCATACCTCAGATAGAGACAGATGGTTGTTTGCTCACTAGAAATATTTAGGTTAATTCCCTAGAGCAATGTATATATCTTTATTTGATTGCACCTCAGAGGAAATTTGGGTAGAACAACTGGAATGGGAATTGGAGAAAGCACTGAAAAGTCAGGTCAGAGTTTCCCGTGGACTGAGATGTTCAATGTGGTTTGAAACTGTTAGCTAAGAGGTAAGGCAGCCCTGTTGCAAAAGGATTTGAAGAATTTGTTAGGTAATTGTTTGTAAAGGAATCAAGAATATGGCAGAAAATGTCATTATGTTACTAAGTAATGAGTATTGTAACTGTGAATGCAGGATGCAGTTCTGTTCCCTCCCATCTCAGAGCTAGAAAACATTCAGAGAAGGACAATCATGGGTATAAAACGGTTTCCTGACTAAAAGAAGTGGAATAGACCACGAGTCTCCAACTCAGGATACAGGCAGCAGAGGTCTATAGAGACCTATATATCCCACTGGGATCTGTCAAATTTGGGATGCCATAGAGAAGGTGAAAGAAGTAAAGGGTCTTCACTATTTCTCACGCTGTAAGAAACTACAGCATTCAGCATGTTTGGCTCAAACAGAAGTACTTTTCCATAGAGTACTAATAAAAGGATGAAACTGATTGCTGTGGGGATCGTGAAGGTGGAAACCACGCAGATATTAAGTCACCCCAGTGATGGGATGCTCCCTGTGCTCTCACAGCAGTGGTAGGCAGAGCTGGTGCTTTCAAAATTATGCCTCTCACCTCTTTATCCATCTTTTCCACCTTCTTCATGCCTCATCTTGCTGCTAAACAGGGATGGACATAACTACAGTGAGGACCTGGGAATGGAGCTGTGCGATGGCCCAGGTTTGCTTTGTCAAACGTCACCAGGCTTGACCTCTGTGGTGCTGTGTGATGGGGCAAGGAGGGCATACTCTTGTTGCTCCCAGCCTCTCTATCACGTTTTAGATTGAAAATTGTGGAGCACGCACTGCCATTTCCTATTACTCCTTGCATGATGTGGCATAATAAGGCACTCCATCCTGGGTCTCCAGGAGCTACTGTAACTCTATGCACCCTGTATGATCAGGAGAAATCACTGGGGAATTAACACTGCTGGTTCCAGCGTGCTGCTGTGCTGCATGAATAATCATGGGGAAAAAAAAATTGCATTAATTCAACAGTGTGTGGGAATGTTTAAATTATAAACTGCGGTCTTATTTAATTAAGGGGGAAAGAAAACAACAGAAAAGTCATAATTCATGTTAGATAGTCTGAAATCCTTAATTTGCTTTAAATGAAAAGGTTGCTGTCAGTTTAGGTTCAGTCTGGAAAGATGAATAATACGTTTGATCACTTGAGAAACAGGAGATCATGTTGCCCAGTAGTTTGTTGTTTTGTTTTGTTTTTTTTCAGCAATAGTGTCCTTCTCATTCGTGGTTAACTACAGTTGCAGAACTGACAAAGCACCACATTGCTGTATCTCTGGCTTTATATCCTTTGACAGCTACTGCTGAAGCAGAAGACATCCTCACAATGAGACACAAAATATACAGGAACTATTAAGAAAAAAGCTTTCTCTTGCACCTCTGTGAATCCAATTTACATCTAAGTGCAGCAACTGTATTTCTTGTTAAAAAGAAGAAGAAGAAGAAACTTAGCAACTCACAGTGGCTAATTATTTTTTAGAATCACAGCATTTTGACCAAAGAGATGCCTTCATGAGGCATTTTAATTTTTCTGTTCACAGAAGAACAGAATCTCGCTAATATGGAGATCGTTTCTTGCCCTTGCCTTACTAAAGCGTACTGTGTAAGTCAGTCATACTCCCATCCCTCAACTAGACAATGCCTTAATTTGAGGAAGATACCAGGTGAAGAGTTTCTTGGCTCCTGAGACGTAAAGGTCTGTGGTGAAATGACACCAGTGCAGGTTTGTGCCAGCCCAGATGCTCATGGAGGAAGATGTGTTGGAGCTGTGGAATGTGTGGGGGTGTCACTGCAGGGGCGGATGGTGGTGGAGGACACTGGTGATGCTTGCAGATAAGACCCACCTGTCTCCTTGCACCTGCCCTGATCATGGTTTTCCTGTCAGCTCCCTTCATGTTAGGTATAAATGCAATTGTAGGCTGCTCCTTCTAAGGTAATCCTCTAAATGCATTTGGACCTGTTCCACTCCAGAAATACTATTTGATTCCCGAAAGATTTGAGGATTATCTCCTCTGCATGCAGAGTCCAGAGAGGAAGTCCAGTTCTGCTTAGGATATTGAACACTGAAGGCAGATGCAATATGTCCCGATTTGGAATGAAAAGACCTTTTTCCTGCTTATTGCCTGTCCAGCTTGGCATTCACAACAAGGGAGGGGCAACAATGCCAAAAGGCCACAAAACGTGGACAAACCCAGACATTCACTTGTCCTTGCTGGCAAAGTACTTTGTTGGCCTCCCTGAGCGCCCTTCACACCCTGGTGATAATAAACCAACACGTCACCACCTCCGCTCCCCGTATCCTCCGTCCTGTCTCGTAAACAAGTCAGTCTGGGAAAGGTCACAGGTTTCTCGTGTTTCTCCCCAGGATCTCAGCTGCTCTCTCCACCCTCCGCCTCCAGCTACTGGTGCTGCTGATGCTGCTCTCTGTGCACATGCTGCTGGGATGTTGAGACAAAAAAAAGTGGTACTTTTGTTTCTGATGGGAACTGCCAGTTTCTGGGAAACACATGCAATGCCCTTCCTGATCACAAACAGTCGTCATGGCTTGGGGAGGGGCCGTTGCTTCAGTCACTGACACGTTATTAATAGAAGAGAATTTGTATGAAAGCCTCAGAGTCCGGGCAAATCTGGGTTTGTATCCAGTGCCAGATACCCACTCTACGCACTGTAGCAGGTCTAGACCAGTGTTGCTTTTTCCACCAAGGGCTCAAGAGGCCCCATCTAGGGCTTTTCCCACCATTTTCTTCTTCATGGCACATCCTCTTCAGTCTCCTCAGGTGACTCTGCTCCACCCTGGGAAAGTCCTTGACTAACATAGCACCTACTTGTCATACCTAAACACTAGACCAGGAATTTACCATGGGATTGTGAAATTCTTTGTTTGTTCTGTTTAAAAAAATAATCCACCCAAAATCCCACAAGACTGAAACTGCCACATGGTACCCTCAACTAAAACATTTGGTTTCTCAGGTGCAATGCATCACACCTAGTTCAGGCAGATGTCTGGCATCCCAAGCTGCTTTCAGACCTAGTATCAACAGGTCTGACTAGAGAGAGTTTTGTGTGATGTGTTGTATGTTATACCTTAGGACATGAGGACTGCTTTGCAGGTATCTATTTCTCCTCATCCAAATACTTTAATCCCTCTGCTCCTACTGCAAAACCATCTCTTTGCCATTCCCTTTTTCTTTTCATTGTATTTCATCCATCTGTAGTGCCCTAATGTGTTAACTGGAGACCTTTCCACAGCACAGACTTTATTTGTAATTTTACGGCACCCGCTAGAGAAGCTCTTTTAACCTGAACCTTTCCTCCTAGGGCTGTTACAAAACTGTTGTGAAGTCAGCAAGGTCCAGCTGCTACTATATGTGGCTCAAAGGTGCCTTACTTGATCCACACCAAAATAGAAGCTGGTGCAGGTCTATGACATGCATCTGACATGCAATTGCAGCTGTTTTCTGACAGCCTGCAGTCTGCTGTCTGCTCTGGGCAGCAGTGTCAGCACTGTTATGCAGCACTAACATCATCCCTGTTGTTGCTGCAGGTTTCAGATGAGGTAGTAGCTGTTACATGAAAATTGCCTCTTCTCTCAAGGAGACAAATGAAAGCTGATGAGAAAAGTTATGGCACAAGCTAGTAATTCTTAACATATACAAAATGTTTTTTGGTTCCCTGATAGCTGCTGATTTCCTCCCTAGCCTCACTTTTCATTTAAGACATCTTGCAATAACCAAGGATTTTGATCGGTGAAGTGATCTTTCTCTTTTTCTAACCTCAACACTACACAGAACAAAGACCTCACTGCAGAGCAAGGAGGTTGTGAACTGTTAAGCTAGAAATAACATCAGCACCAAGGAAAGGGTGCAAACCCCTGAACCCATGTGCTTGAAATTGGGATTCAGAAACATGGGTGGTAGTCCAGCCTTGGCTTCCTGAGCACACTCTGAGAAGCATTATACAAACACAAAGAAGGACTGTTCACACCCATTCAGACCAACAGGCCTTTTGCAGTCTGTTTTCCCAAACATTAGTCTCGACCCTTCTATATCTGACATATTTTTTCTTGACTTCAGAAATTTTTCTTTTAACTTAAAATTCATTGGTCATGGTGTAAGTTCTTGCTCCAATGACATTGTCTAAGAAAGCAACACAAATTCAGGAAATTAGGAGGATGTGTTTAGTGACCAGATGAATAAAGGGTAACTCGAGTTTTCCACTGAGTAGGCGGAGTGAAAGAGCAAACCATCCTTGAGGACACTGCATGAAAGGAATAACACAATGCAGTTGCCTGAGATAGGCCAGGCATCCTTTTAGGCCCTATGATTCACATGACATTTGTGCTTTATTGTCAGTTTCTCAAATGTCTGTCTCCTACTGTTATTATTTTTAGCCTGGTTTGCTAAAGAAACAAGGCTGATGTGATGAGGCTGCCCATCTGCCTGGCTGACTATTGGTGCCATCTGTCCCTTCTCTCCAAACCCCTGCAAACCTACTGGCCTGTTTCAGTCCAGTTTGGTGGTGGGATGGAGGTCTAAGGCTGAATTGTCCAAATAAAGTCCACATGTTCAATGAGTAAAGCAGTGCAGGGTTACATCCTGGCAAGGATGCTAATGGCAAAGGCAGAGCCCAGGCTGCAAGGCAGACAGCTTGTGCCGGCTAGTTTTTCATCACTTCTATTAGGATCCTGCTCCCTAAATGTCATGTTTGGTGTTTTGATGCCTAAATTTCAATTGCAACCACATGATCTGTTTGTCTATAAGCAGAAGATTTTCCCTGTTTCAGAATATGAATTACAGTCATGAATTCACCCTTGGCTAAATTGCATGTTTATTCCTGGTATGAAGCCATGAATGTTGCTCCTGCAGACAGGAAATCATTACCCACGTCAGTGCCCTGAAAGGGGAGGGACTGAAGAGGGAGAAGCGCAAACATCACAGAAAAAGCTTAACATGGTCATTATGAATAAAATATTCACCTCAGATTTAATCATGGAACAGAATGGCTCCAAACAACATTGGGAGCCTGGTTTATGAGGCATAAGACTGATACTGCCATGAGCATTTTAAGTGATAAAAATGAGAAGACACTGAAAAGTCAGGGAAAGTGGAAGGATCCTTTGCAGCACAAGTGTCAGTTTGTATCTGTGCAGTGCGGAGCAGAAAAACAGTTTCACTGCAGCCTGACCTTGCTAAAGCTTTACTTCCTTTTCCAAACAGACGCTTCGCTGTTTGTCAGAAATGAGCTGCTTGAAGGGCCCAGACAGCCCGTTGCTCCCTCCCTCTTGGGTACTCCCTGCACAAAACAGGAGCAGACATTGGAAGGCAACCGTCTGACATGGAGCCGTGGATTCCCCTCTGCTTGGGAAATCTTCAGCAATTTTCTTCCTGGCATTGCTAGAGGACACACAGCTATCACGTGTGACTTCCAGAGAGACACTGAAGTCTCCTCCTTTACATGAAAGGCTGAAGGGCAAGGTGTAAGCTGTTAAGGAGCAACCTGATAGAGGTGAGGCTGCAGCAGCTCCAAAGCCCCTGGTCCAGCTAATGACAAGGTCAAGTGTATATTGGCTATAGGTGCACACACCACATATATACACATGGCTGGACTGATGTACGCACAGACAGAAGCAGACAGCACTCACGTAAACACAAACAGTATCAGCAGCCTCACCCTATTCTCCTCTCTGGCTGAGCAGGATGATAGTCCATCAGTGGAAATCATACATATACGTACGATGGATGTGAATCCCCACAGCAGCCAGGCTCTGTAGCTTCCCCTGGACCCCAGTTTGCCCTGTAGCCATCACTCAGGTGTGTGAGTCACCAAGGCTGCCTCTCTGGTCTCTCCCATGGCTGCATCCCAGGCACAGGGTTTCTCTGACCCTGCTGCCTCTCCAGCTGCTGCACTCAGACCCTGCACACCCATAGGCTCTGGTTACATCCTGTTTCACATTTGTCTCCTTGCTTCCAGGCTGCCCTGGCTGTTATGGTGCCTTGAGGCACCTTGTGTGCCTGCAGCAACCCTTCCATGGGCTGATGGCTTTGGTGGTGGGCTTGGGAGGAACGAGGCAGGGGATGACTTGCCAGAAGTCACCTCTAATTACTGGGTTCTTGCAAGGAGCATGTGTCTTAGTGCAATGACAATGGATGTGAATTTTTTGTCCAGTGTAAGTTAATAAAAGCTACAGTGAACATAATGGCTGGCATAAAGGACACTGAACCCTCTCCTGCCTTCCCAAGGGTCATTTTTGCTTCTCTGGGAACAGTTTCTAAAATACCCCGGAGCTGTCTCTGATGCACACAAGCCTCTGTGCACCACTCTGAGCACTGTCCAGCACTCATCAGCATTTGTGCTTTGCCTCAGAGCTGTGCTTGTTTGTGGCATTCCTTCCCAAAAGCATCTAGGTGATAGTAAAGGCTTGGGACACCTCCAAACAGCAGATTCAGCCCTGCCATTCCTCAAAGGACTAATAAATGGAACTGTCCGTTTCTATTTTTTCTTCCAAATTGGCTTTTTTTCTATGATAATCTCTGTATTGTATATGAAACAATAAGAGCTTTAGTAAATTCCTTTAGTAACCAAGCTCTCATTTAATTCTATAGTTGAATGTAGCAACTATTAATTGCCTTGTGTATAAAAAGAGAATTTCCCTTAATTGTTTAATAGTATGAAGGACAAACATTTTTGTGTTTCCAGTGCACTATTCTGAAAAGGATTTTCCCCAGTCACCACTGAGTTGTAGTGAGATAAAAGAGAGATGGGCAGAACCTTGGGCCAGAGACAGCCAAATAACAATGTCCTTCATTGTTCTCTTGACAGCACTGGCTGGACCCAAGTTCTTTCTTATCGACAGAGAATGCTGTAGCAACACTTTGAGAAATATCTGAAATCAAGACTTAGAGGTAAAACAAATGCCAGCACTAGCATCGCTTTTGTAGCACCATTAATTTGCCTGGTTTCCATCATCAAAGCTCTGCCACAGCTTTCACCCGAGCCTGAGGAAACCTACTGCTGTTTTGTCTTTTTTGCTGTCCTCAGGTGAAGACTACTCAAACACAGCTTTTGTATGGAGTTGAAAGCCTATGAAGGATTTTTGTACTGGGACACCCTCGCCTTGGCTAACCAATCCCAAGTGTTGCCCACGGGAAGACAGCTTGGCTTTCTTCTGGACAATCTCTTGGGGCTGTTACTGAGCTTTGATTTGTGATACCCTCAGGTAGGTCAGTTTGGGAGCAAGCAGAAAGGCAGGGAGGCTTTCTTCAGAGCATATGACCCAGCTTGCTGGCCACATGCTCCCCAGCTGTGTACCTTCAGTAACATGCTATATGGTCTGGAGCAGCATCTCCAGTTCCCATTAGTTTCTGAAGCCAGCAGTAGTGGCACATTTACCCTAACACATCTAAGAAAGAGATTTTGCTCCCTCCATGCTTGCCTGGCCCCAGACCTTGCACTTAGTTGCTGAAGGACACAGCCTCAGCTGTTAGCTCAATCGTGCCCAGTTATGCTAGCATCTTTCCTCATGGATTTAGCACGTCCACAAATGCTGTGGCCTATTTGAATGAACACATCACCCATGACTGGAAGCAGGCTGAGATTGTGTCATCTCATTGGTTTTATATTCGTCATTCATGTTGACAATAGCAATGATGGTATCCAGTCAAAACCCTACTGAACTTCTCAATAAGACCAAGGAAGCAGGGACCCAGGGATTCATAAGTCAGTTTTGCCACTGAAGGAGATCATTTCACTGGCGCAACATTGCCACTAAGCACCTTGAATTTGTACAAGGGCTCAGATGATTTATTAAAAGTTCTTAATACTGAGGGGCCTGACAGGGATTAGTGAATAGTGAGCATCTCTGGCAGCAAGAAAATGCTTAGAAGTCTAAATCTGGCTATTGGCAACTGTGGAGAGAAAGGTCCTCTTTCTCTGTGTCTCTCCTACCATGTGGGAAGGTAGAGTACCATTAGGACTCTGCCACCATGCAGTGACCACGGGGAGGGTTTCCATGACCACAGGCAGGGATCTCTGACTCTCCCACAGCTATTCCTGCTAAGAGCTCATCAGTACTTGTCTCACTACTAGTACTGCTTCTCATGAGACTTCTGACAGATGATACACCTGCATGCCAGCTTCCTGCCTCCCCTTCTCAGTATCATATATTGCTTTTGTGGATGAAAGCAGAGAGCTGGGATGTTTTTAACCTCTCAAATTAGCTATGAAAATTCATATGAATATTAAGTTCTTTAAACACATAATAATAATTCCCTTTGTTTACACTCAAACTCATTTCTGGCCTTATTTCAGAACTAACTGTTATGTGTTTAACATCCTTCTCCTTCATCTTAATACACAGAGAAATCTTGTCCCATACCATCAAGGTTTTCTGCATTTGCACTTTGCATTTTTTTGTAGGGCTTGTTTGTGCCTGGATTGCTGAAATGATTTCTTACAACTTCCAGCACTGGGAGATGAAACAGGTGAGTAGATTCAGGACTGTACTTCCCACCTCCTGCCCTTGTGTAAGGCAACTTCCCCATGTACATGCCTGAGTTACCAAAGCAACTCCCAAGGATGATGATTCCTGCCACTTGACATTGAGTATTTGTTGAAGCCTTACTTAACAATAGGTAAAGAAAGCTCACTTCCGTGCCTTGAGAGAGGGAACTGCATATTTGAGCAGAGGGTACCGGTACACAGCAAAGGCAGTGTGCTCTCCCAGACCAAGCAAGGGCAGGGATATGCCCTGCTGCTCTCCTGGCTCAGGGAGAGGGTTGCCATTTTCCACTGAGGAACTGCTTTTCAAGTAACTAATCTGTAAAAAGAGGATAATCCAGCCTCCTACAGCTGTGTCTGACAGATCCAGAAATGTTTTCCCTAGTATTTTCAAACTCTCTAAATCTCTGGGAACTTGTTCATGGTCTCAGCACCCAGCTCTCTCAGCAAGACCTTCATCTCTGACTCGGTGTGACTGTCTGTGACTCAGCTCTGAAATACAGTGTTTTTCCACTGAAGCTCTGAAATACAGTGTTTTTCCACTGATAATTTTGATAAACATAACCTTAAACTGGCTTACATTAGAGATGAGAATCCAAGAACATTTTTAATCTCTTGTTATTTACTTGTAACATCACAAATCAGTGTTGCACAGTGTACATGATATTCCCTGATGATATAATTACCATGCTCTCTATATACTGTGCTTTCTCAATTCATTGTATGCAACATTCACCTTTTAGCAAGGGGTATGCTTTAATTTTAACATGCACATTTGTCAGTTTGAGACTAAACATGGAACTCAAAACCGAGACTCCTGATATCTAAGTGACATCGTGGCAGCTGTGTATCTGTGTTTGCTGACCTCCCACTGTAGCCTTTGCTCCCATCCCAGACATGAGCAGCACTGGGTGGAAACAGGATGAGTGCAGTAAGATGGGTTCTTCTTGCTGGACTTTATAATGTATGATTGGAGCTCGTTCTCTGCCTTATCAACTGAGGCATGTTTACACAGCAAGAGATAGCTCTGTGTTGGCTGAGTTGCTTGTTCTTGATAGGAGAGGTCTCAAAGTTGAGTGCTGGCAGTGCTAGGGGGTCTGGGGAGTCTGGCCAGTCTATCACCCTCACCGGTGTCCTTAGCTCCTTCCTCAAAGGCAGATTGGGCCAAAATTTGTGGAGAATACTAAAGAAACCATTTTCCCTCAGTGCTTTCACACAGTGTGTTCCCCGAGGAGAGCAGAGGAGAGGAGTGCAGGGACATCACAGATCCACGGGCTGGAGCTATGGGTGTTCAGGGCAAGGAGAAGCCTGTCACTCTGTCTCTAGGCATGGCACAGGCTCCAGCAGGAGAAGTGAGCTTGTGCCCACATGAACGAGCTTCCATCCTTCCCCAAGGATGGCTGCTCTTGTGCCATTGTAACTGACTTAGTTGCTAGTACTGTGTGCACCCAGTGTTGACCCCAGGCACTTCATCCTCTCCACCACCATTACCTCCAGATCAGTCCCAGCTCACATTTTTACTGTGAAGCTTGCCAGGAAGGAAAGTGAAAGCAGCCTTTCCAGGTTCAGGCTGCAGATACTCTGCTGTTAGCTCAAGAAAGGCTGAAGCTGTTTGTTGAGAGTGTTAGATTCGAGAGGCTGTTAGTTACTGCAGTGGATCTGCCTGTAGAAAAGCCCTTGAAATGACAAGCAGCATCACCTCCAGAGCCTATTCCGAGTATACAAGTGGGGCCATCTGAGTCTGGGCTAAGCAGTGAACTGATCTGGAAAGCTTGCTGCAAGTTCCAGTGAAGTGACCTGTGCTGAGGTAACATTTTCTGAATCAAGCATCACTGAATAAGCAACACTCCAACAGCCAAGCTTTTTACCCCAAGTTTTCTTAAAACTGTAAATTCATTATCTACTGTGTTCCCAGCCTTGTTTTAACTCTCCCTTGGTAGTTATCAAGACAAAGATTTGTCCCTAATCTATTTCTTTCTTTGCCACCAAACCTTGCAGGTAGGATGCCAGTAATTTTCCAGGCTTGCCCCTCCTGTTCAGCTGACACCAGCTGCTGCTGCGTCACTGAGAGGGCCACAGACGTGACAAAGGTGAGCAAACAAAGCACAGGCTGATCAGCAAACAGCCTTGCAGGTGCCTTCCCATCACAGGACACATCCTACAAAGCCTTGGATTTTCTTTTGTTTCCTTTCCTTCTCCCATGCCTGATTTTCATACTTATGAACATGCAAATGCAACAGGGAAATTTAGAAAATCTGTTACTAAGGCAACTGATTAGGTGATGATGCCAGTCACCTTATTATTTAAAAGTCAGGGTGCCCTGCGTTGCAATAAGCTCCTACCAAAGGGGAGAATTAAAGTTTTCATAATACTTACCCACTCAACAACCCTAAGAATGACTTGCTTTGAGAATGAGTGCCAGAAGCCAACAAAATCCACCTGCCTTGGCTGTAAAGTGAGCAGAGGCAAAATCTCCTCCTCAACCTTTTCAGGAAAGACCAGGCAGGGAGCAACTTGCTGCCAGCAGTAGACGTCATGCAGTCCATGGGAGAAAGTGCTCATGATGGGAGTAATTAACCAGACATCCCCCTATAATGACATTTAATTATAAAGAAGGTAAAGCAAAGCAGCAAAGATGCAGGTCCTTGGACCTAAATGTTGTACCTAAATGCAATGGTACAGATAGCATTGGATCAAGGATTGTGGTTCTGCAAAGCAGTTGAGTTGATTCTGATTTTGAGAGATCATTTTCCTGCGTTTGAGCCTGGGCCAGCTCAGCCATTGTGAACTCTGTCTTTTCCCAGTTTGACCTTCCGTAGCCCTACCACAGATTTTCTCCTGCATTTGCCTTCCCCTTTCATGGTGTCACTTCACTCACTTTGCTCCCTCACCCCTCTATACAGTCTTAGGCCCATGCAGTGTTTCTTTCACTGGAATGGTGCTTGAAGACTAGGTTTCTCCCTCAGACATTTGTCTTTGACCTCGGCACCCATTGGGCTGGGGAAGGAAGGGACAGGAGCCAGCTCAGATAATAGAGACCCAGTAAGCCCCCAGTCAAGTATCTTCCGACTCTTCCTCCATGCATATCCTCTGAACATTCAGTCTCTCCACAGCCAGGATTTGCAGTCCAGTTATTTGCTGACCATGCTTCATACAGACCTCTGTCACCAGAGGAGTCGCCTCACATCTGCTGTTGGGTCTGAGACCACATGCAACCCAATGACCGTTGCAACACAGCTGCCTCTGCCAGCTCCCACTGTGAGTTTCCATACTTCTCTGCATAGATCTGGCTCCTTTCTACTTGCCTGGAGACACATCTCAGGCCTTTTTGCTTTATTACCTGTTTTCAATGATTTTCTTAACAAGTCCTCACACTGTTCCTTTGCTCACAGGTAAGTAGTAATTATTACTTCTGGAGCCCCAGAAATGGCAGTGGAAGAATTAACAAAAGTCAGCAGATATGGATCTGGATCATTAGGTGTTGTCAGGAGATGCCAGCTATGGCTGTAGAGGCTTCTTTAGAGCTTCTTGGGGTAGCCAAAGGCAGGAAGCCTGTACCATCAGGGACTACATGTTAAAGGAAAAAAAAAGATGGGGGAGAAAGCACTGCAGAAAGCAGTAGCCTGCTGCCTTTGGTCCAAGGTACTAGGAGCAGGACATGTCGACCTGCTGTCCTGGATATCACATTGGCTCTTTAGTCCCATGCTACTGCCTTTCTGCAGCTTCACATGTGGGGTTTCAAGTAATTGTTTTGAATAGCTTCAGATGCAAAACTCCAACTGAGACAGGAATTGCAGGGTGAGTCTGGTTTCGTACAGCACCATGTAGGTCCTGAGCATGGTACCAGTTAGACTGGGAAACTTGGGCATTGTGTGCACTGCTGGAAACTTCAGAGGCAGTGATGTCCAAAAACACTGTGGAGAAACACATTGTGAGGGACAAGGCTGGAAGAGGATTGCAGAATACCTGGTGATGATGCTTTCTCTGCCTCCCTGTCCAGAGCCAGCCTGCCGTTCAGAGGATGCCACAGCAGAAACTGCATCATTGGTCTCCATAGATGTCACTTTTACTATTTTGAGGAACTCTCCCTCTTCCTATTCCTCACCCATGTAGTCCTGGTCACCTCTTGCCTTCCAGGTGTGGTGCTGAGAGGCTGCCAGAGCTGCTGTTGTGCATGGGCCAGGCAAAACCAGCATGTTGCTTCTGCAGGATGGTTAAACTTGTGAGTGATGCCATGGTCCAGGACAAGCTGCTTTTCCTGGGAACAGTGTCTGACCTGAGAAGCTAAAAGACACCGATCCTCCTTTATTGGGAAGATGCTCCAGAAAACTCCCTGGAAAACACAGGACAGAGGTCAAGAGAGCTGGATACAGCCTGAGGTCTTATGAGATATGCTATATCTTATGTCAGCAGAGGAAAGCTACTGTTGATCTTGCAGGCATTTGAAGTGGTACCTGTCTTTGGCTAAATCGACCAATAGTGGAATTTAATTTGGCACTGAATCTTCCCCTACAGGGGGAAGGTAAAGCCTCCAGTGTGAATTGCCCTGTATATATACTCCTTGAGTAATGCAGAGGCCACCCGGCTCCACGATGCCCTCGCTAGCCGTCCCTGAGCTGGGCTGGCATTGGTTGCCTGTCACGCGCTGTGCCTGGGCATGTGTGTGTGCAGCTGTGTGCTTTCTGAAGTGATTTCCCAGTGGGATGGGGAGGAAAAATGAAAAGTAAAATGAAATTGCAAAACCATGTCTGCTCTGTGGGAAATGCTCAGGTAATATGAATAGCAACGGAGACGTGGCAACCCCCTACCACTTTCTAAATAGAGCCAGCAAGTGTTTGCAACTCTAGTAAAACTAGAATGATCATTGCCTTCCTCTTGAGGAATTCATGCACTTCTGAATTTATTTTCCTTATTGTAATATGGTGGGTTTTTTGGTGTGGGTTCCCCCCCCCCCTTTTTTTTTTTTACTAGTAAATACAGAATCTTGTCTCATCCTTTTACAGCAGGGCTTAGGAATCACACTTTTACAAGAGATGGCAGCTTGACTGGAGCCAGTACCCAGATGCTGAAATCCAATACAGCAGACAAACCCACTGGAAGGTCCCGTGGTGAGAAGCTGAAGTGAAAAAGACAGTGAAAAGTGAAAAGGCAGTGAAAAAGTGGCTGGGGAAGGGATAAGGGTGGCTGGGGGAAATGGTCCCATGTGGGCAGCATCCTTTATGTTTGTTTCTGTCCAGGTAGTCCCTGGGCTCACGTAGGAGGCATTCAGACATGACGCCCTTATCGCCTCCAATTCTCAAAGCCCTTGTCCCTATAAGCCCCTGCCCTTCTAAGCCCCTGCCCCTCTAAGCCCCTGCTCAGGGTTTACTTGGTCTGTATTTCTGAAGTGACTTTCTTCTGGTGACATCCTTGTTGAATAATACAGACTTTGCAATATGTGAGATGAGAGTGGCTGACTCACATCTTTCTTCTGTGCTCCCTGAAATGGGAAGCAGCACAGGCCTAGAGGCAAAAGCAAGGTTTGCTTTTAGCTACATGACATGTCTGTTGACTTCATGGATTCCCCATGGTGTTTTACTGAGTGTTTTACACTGCTTTGTGCTAGAGCAAAGACAGCACAAAGCCGTGACCTTACCACAGTGTTTCCGAGACGCATTGTGCTGGGACAAGGTGGGATCAGAGGCCTGCTGGGAGTGCTCTAGATGTGCAGGGCCACTGTCCACATCTGCACTGGCATT
This sequence comes from Urocolius indicus, assembly GCA_013401255.1. Taxonomy (NCBI): domain Eukaryota; kingdom Metazoa; phylum Chordata; class Aves; order Coliiformes; family Coliidae; genus Urocolius; species Urocolius indicus. The sequence goes on from WBNH01002854.1 coordinate 55,171, forward strand.
ACAGACAGCTGGGGCAGCTGCCAAGGACCTCAATGCCTGTCTGTGCTTTGTGCACCGTGCATTGCTGTGGAGGGGGAGCACCTGGGAGCAGAGGCACCCAGAACAGCTCAGAGAATCAGTTCTACCTCATAGACCATGGGAAAATCCAGACACAAACCCAGTTTAATTCAAGTCTCACCAAAACAGATGGTGACAGGAGCTTCCTTTCCTCAGTCCATCTCGAAGCTCCTCCTCTCTCAAAACCCTCCTTAGCAAGTTGTTCCCTTTGGCTTTTGCCGAAGCAAAGAGCTCACTCCTAAAGCTATTTTTTTTTTCTTCCTAGAGGCAAACATGACTCGACTTTTTTGCATTCTTTCTGGGAAATGTTGGCTTTGGTTCAGCTTAAAAGAGCTCTATGGTACTTCAGAAGAGCATCCCAAGCAGATGCAGCTCCCTGTAGGGTCCAATTAGTTTTTCTGACTTTATATATTTGTTTTCCTGACTGTGATGTACTTTTGTGGCCAAAAAGATTTGGAGAATGGTTTTAGACAGAAATCACTCTTTATTTTTCTTGTAATATTTATTTGTTCCTAGCAATAATAATGGTCTGTCTGCTTCCAACTTTTTGTGCTCCTGTAACAATTTCCTCATACAGATGGAGCCATGTTGAAGCCAGCTCTGAAGGTTACTGCAAAACTGTACACTTATAAGATTTTTGATGTGCATTTTTATATTGCTCTGGTCTTAGGTCTGAAGCAATATAAATTCACTGTCATTGAAATATCTGTTAGTTTTGGGCCTTTTCAAACTACCCTGCCCTGCTCTGTCTCTTCTGTCATTTAATTTGTCACTCTTGTTCCTAATCCAGGAGTTAGTATTTTCAGTGGGCTTTTGTAATGGAGTATTGTACAATATCGTGAGTGCTTTCTTTGAGAAAGTGCTAAATAAATACAGTTGTGGAATCACAGAATAGTTGAGGATAGAAGAGACCTCTGGAGGTCATCTGGTCCAGGTGTAGTCTATGAAACTTGCCTTAGATCAAAAGCGTGATCCTATTCCTGTTCGTAGAAATATAAGTCAGGAGTTAACATTTTCTGTCAGTTCTGGGGTGCAGATCCATAGTTAAGCCTGATTTTATTTGTTTTGGTGATGTGCTTGGACTGGGAGGCAAAACCTCAGAATTCCCCAGAGGATCTCAGAAGTAGAGCTTCAGCCATTCCCTGGTGATCTGGACTTCCAATTAGGATGGGATTGATTTGCCTTGCAATTAAATGAACTCTCACTTTGCACAGCAAGTGCAGTATTACTGATTTACAGAGCCAGAGAATCACTCAGGCTGGGCAGGGCCTCCAAAGTGCATCTCCTATCAAGTTCCTTGCTACCCATGAACTTGATGTGAGTCCAACCCATCCTCTTCTCCTGGTCACTGAGAGGTATCTAGCAGGATGCTTAAAGAAAGTGGGAAAACAGGGTGTCAGTCTCAAATCAGGAGGTACATCAATGTAGAGAAGGAGCAAACCCAAGCCAGGACCTTGTCCTGAGGTGGACATAGGCTGGCTGAGACACCTCTTTTTACCTGCACATGGCAGCAGCACACTCATCAACTGCTGGCAGCAGTGCCAAATCCTATTTTCCAGGTCATCAATCTCACTAGTCACTGTAAAACATTATATAATTCATTTTTACTTGATATTCTGCCTGCATCACATCTCTGCAAGGCTTTAGCCAAAGATCTGGGCAGATTTTGCAAAATCAGATCCAGCCTGCTAAAAGTGCCTCATGGTTTTGTTGCTGTGGCTCAGTGTGCTGCTCTCCAGACCTGCATCACCATGCCTTCTTCACATGTGTTGTGCAAAGGCTGCCAGGCATCACCCAAAAAGCCTACTAGAGTGTGCTGCCAAGCTTAATACAGTGGGTCATCCAATGAAATGTCTGGAAGAAACACACATAACTTGGTGAAGGAAGGAGTTACTCAGCTTTGCTGGAGTAGTTTTCTGTACTACAGCCCTCGCTTCAGAGAAATACACAGACCAAGCTGAAGGATAAATGAGGAGGGTATGCTTGGAGGAGGAGCTCTTTGCTTTGAAACCTCTGTATAAATCTGTGTGTCATGACAGTGCACTTCCTGGTACATCCCTTAGGGCTGCTGTACAGCCCATTAGGTCATTTTTTCTCTGTGAACCAGGTTTGTCTAAAATATGAGCTCACATCCATTCCTGATCCTTCAAGTGACTTACAGTCCTCACTCAACACAATGTCACCAAACCACGCAGAGCTCTACAGCTCTCTGTATGTCTTCTCCACATTTTCCTATTTGGAAATTTTGCAAGAGGCAGGGGACAGTTTCAAGATGGGACAGTTAAAGTGCTAAGAAGATGAAGACAGTCTTATTGAGTTAGACCAAAGGTACATCTAAGCAGGAATTCAGATGGTCTCTGGATGGAGGAAGAAGTCAACACAAAGGAAAGAGTAGGAAAACAGAGTGGGAGAACAGCATGCCTGCCACTTGTGTGGCTTCCCAAAGGCAGAAGATTTTCGCAGCTGTGAGCCTACTCCAGCTAATAAACATCTAAGACTGTAAAAGTAGGAGCTACAGCAGATCTTCATACTTCCATGTGTAAACTGCATTGCTGTCTTTTTCTTCCCAGCATGTTGTGTGGGTGTAGTGACTAAACCCACTGAAAATGCTGAAAGTAAACCCTCCATAAAAATCAACATGGGACTGCTAATGCAATTTTCTCCTGGGGATCAGCTGGGTGAGGGGGCCAGCCACACATGACTGATGTGAGTTGCTTTGCCAAGGCACCAATAAGCAGCACCCAGATCTGGTGGAGATGAAGGTCAGGCCCAGCCTCAACTGAAATTTAGATGTGGCTCCTGTTTGCAGAATCTTTCCTGCCTGCTCCCTGCTAACATTTAGTACCCATGCAGTTCACGTGCACAAACACTTTAAAGCCCTAGCCAGTCACCACAGGCTAACTCTGCATTTAAACATTTAAGGAGAACAAGCATCACATTGTGCATCTGGGATAAGAAGAATCACTCTTTACCTTTCCTTGGTCAGACAGGTGACTAGCTGGTATGAATCACAAAGCTTACAGACCAACACATAATGCCACGCTGCACTCGCCGTTGTTACGGCGCATGGTTATGTTCCCTGATTTGATGGCTTATTTAACTAATCAGCACAGCAGGAGCAGTTCATTTCAACTATTCCGTTAAATGAGAGCTCTGTAATTTGCACATGCAGCTGTAATAGTTGTAATGCTTCATTCCTGCTGTGCTGCTTAGTTACATAAACCGTCTAGTCAGAATCAATACTTATTTACTGTGCCTAATCAACACAGTTTGAATTACAAACACGCAAAATTTGCATATAAGCTGGGCCCTTGAGTTTTCCCTCAGGTACCAGTGTCTGAGGGTTTCTTAATCCATTCAAAAGGACAGGAGAGAACAATGTAAAAAAGCAGCAGAATAATAAATAGCCCACATGAAGGCTTCGTTAGCTCTTTTTGTGGGAAATGTGGGGATTTGACATTCATAACAAGAAGCTGCTGGAAACCACGGAGGAAATCCACAAGAGAAGCCTTTCCTCTGCTGCAGAAACTTTGACTCGTAATTTCCAGGCAGCTTTCGATTACCAGCAGATGGGCTGATGGGCTGGAGATGGGAGGAGCAGATGAAAGTCCAAATCTCGTCATCAAGCCCAGCGGCATTCACCAGTCCCTGGCACGGACAGGGGCTGGTGAGAACCTCTGTGCCACATCAGGGCTTGTATATCACAGCCGGTGAGCAATAGTCCCAGAGGAGACCCGATTTAGAAACAATCAATCCTGTTCATTTCCTACCTGATATCCAATATACAGCAGTGATACAGCATCACTACCTAAGGCATATGGGGCTTGCAGTATATAACGCTGCGTCTCTTCATACACCCTCAAGGCTGAGCTCTCACTGATACCAGCAGTAGCAGCAAACTACAACTATGGGTATGGCTGACCACCCACTCCATAGCCTTTTCTGGCATCCTGCTTAAAATATTGTCCATGTGCTCAAGGAGTGAGCTCTGCCAGAGGCTAGGAGGTCTTTGCTTGTGTTTGGCTAGAGGGACTACTGGGCCAAGTGGGAGTCAGGGCTCACTAGACCAGCCAAAGTGATAGTCAGGGTTTTCCTGCCTTCCCTCACAATGCATGCATGCCCCAAAAGATTAAAATAGCACCATATCATGTGTCCATTTGAAAAGGAACTGGACCAGATAATTTTCTCCTTGTATAGAAAGGAGCAGAGGGTGGAGGTGGGAGTTTGAAAAGGACTTCATCCTCAAAAAGATGAGGTTTTGAACTTTCAGTTCTCAAACAGATTTGCCTTGTTGTTCTTGTTTTCAGTTCAAGAATTTTTTGGAGAAATGGACAGCCAGTTTGTCACAAATATGTTTAATCAGAGCAGATGGAAGGCAAAAGCTGGTGGTTGCTGCAAGCTCATGTGCCTTTGCATGCTACATCTGGGGTTGTGTTCCAGAGCCAGCTCCAGGCTTCACAGAGGTCTACACAAAATTGATTTGGATGCCCAAAGGAGGCAGATGAAATGAGCTTACTTGAGGAGGCAGGTTTGCTGTCTGGACTGGAAGAAGGTTGACTCTGTTGGTGACTACCTGGTGTCCCAGCTCAGCCCTCACCCCTTTGGGAACAACAGAGTGGGGAGCTTTGCTTCTGAGGGTACCTGTTGCTTCCTAGAGTGCTCTGGAGCTGAACATCCTGCTTTGCCCACTTGCACTAAACACAGGCACTTTGTGCTGTGTTCAATACCCCAGAGTGTCTGAGATGTGTGCTTGGGATGGCAGCAGTAGCTCATGTCATGGATCAGCAGCTAGGGGCAGGTCTGGTTCATTGGGGCATCTCAAATGCTCATCTATTAAGCACCAGCTTTTAAAATAGGGATAAAAAGAAGAACTTTCCTGTCAGGGAAATTTGTGAGTATTGTTGTCCTGTATTTGGAAAGAACTAAGTTGTATGGAAGGAACGCGTGGACTCAAATTACTGTATGAAATGTATTTGCTGTCTCAATCTTCTTGAAGCAGAGCCCTTGCTCCCTGCTCTTGCTGCATCACAGAGTAAAATGCCTGCATACTGCAGCACCAAAATACCTTGCAAACTACAGCCCTTTGGGCATCTGCTTACCATTTGAATCTTCCTCTTTGACTCTTCTAGCAGTGCTAGAGGAAATTACAGCAAACATGACAGCCTGTTCCCCTAGGCTTAGCCCTAGGTGGGATAAAATGGCAGATCCCCAAAAACAGATTTACACAGCAGGTCTCTACTAGGCATGAGGCCTTTAAATGGGGGCCGTCCCAGCAGAAAAAGAGCAATGTTCCCGATATTGGGGCTATGGAAAGACTTGAGAAGGCAAAGGCATGGCCTCTGCACCACCTACTTTCCCTGATGCCAAGACCTTTTTGCTATCTCAAAGTATGTGAGCTTGTGAGCTCAGAAGTCATAGAATCATAGAATCATAGAATGCTCAGGGTTGGAAGGGACCTTTAGAGATCATCTAGTCCAACTGCCCTGCTGAAGCAGATTGACTGAGATCAGGTTACACAGGAACGTGACCAGGTGGGTCTTGAAGACCTCCAAGGAAGGAGATTCTACACCTTTCCTGGACAGCCTGTGCCAGGGCTCTTTCCCCCACAACGGTAAAATAGCTTTTTCTTATGTTTAAATGTAACAGTCCTCACTTTTAAGGCAAATGCTAGACCTTAGTGAGCAAACATGAGTATCTTTTAGGAATAATTTTAAGGTCAGCATGTAGAATACTAAGTCCCAGTCTTAATTTTTGCTATTATTGGATTTTTTTCAATAAAAAGCATCCTGTGAGGCACTAGCATAAACCTTGCAGACTCCCCGGCCTATTACTGCAGAATGTGTACAGTGTTGGACATCTGCTCCAAAATCCAACAGAAACCCCTCCAGACCCTGTGGTGTTGTTAGCAGTAATTGCACCGTTGCACTTGGGTGTAGCATGCTTTGCACAGCATCCCATAACCTGAACACGTCTCCTAACTGAACTTTACAGGATGCTTGACAAAAAATGAACAATTTGAGCACTTCTCAGATCTTGGCTTGCTCTAATCCCATAGTGCTTAAACTCTGCAACCAAAAGAAACAGATTTAATATGAGCCTGGATGGATATTGCACCAGCAAAGATATTTTTTTTAACTTACCAGGATTTTGCTTGATGGCTGAGTTTGAGGAAAATCTCTTGGCAGGTTAAGAAAATTGAATCTCAGTATTACTTTGAACCTCAAAGGATCTCCTCACTTGGGATACAGGTGTACTGGTACGACCTGAGGGTGTGCAGGCCATTATCCTGGTGCAAAACTGTGTTCCCCAGTGTAAGAATATCCCTACAAAGACATGTTTTCTCAGTACACAAGTACAAAAGAGACCTGTGTTGACCTGCCCAGCAGCATGGATGCAAAAACCTCACATACAGAACTTTTGTTCTACCCCATTTTCCATATTTGCAGATGACTTTCTGAACTTGCCAGATTTGCAGTGTCACTGAGTCCCTCAAGCAGGTATAACTTGCTTAAAATATATTGTATCCACTACTGCATTCTTATTTTGACTTTGGCCCAGTACACTAACTCACATTCTGGCTTTGCTGCTTTGTATGAGGGGGTTCTGTTCATGACATCTATTCACTGGGGAGCTTGTCACCCTGCTAGGTTTCTGTGTGGAAGCTGGCAGGGTAGTGCAGGTATTTAATTTGCCTTTTTTAATTTCAGGCAAAATGTATTTTCAGTCCTTATCTATTCTGTTTCCATGAGCATTTCAAGTGACTGAGTGGAAGTGGATGCACTGGTACTAGCTCCGGCCTTGTAGCCACCTTAGACTTTGATGGGTAGAGCCAAGAGAGGGCTCTCAGAACATTTCCTACAAGCCATGACAAGAAAATGTACATAATCTTGGTGGACTTACTTCAGCAGGGGGGCTGGACGAGATGGTCTTTGGAGATCCCTTCCAATCCCTACCATTCTGGGATTCTGTGTGAAAAGAAATAGAATAATTATAATATAAATAGTATTAATGTAAATTATATAACTATAAATGTAAACAATCTAATTTAAGCAAGTAACATAAAAATAAAATAACACAATCTAAAAAATAAAAACTTCTGACCATTCTCCACTGCTTCTGATACATGTCTACACACAAGTATTTACCATGTGGGAACAGGCCTGGATAAAGTTGTAGTTTAAACTGAGACCCATTCAATTAAGTACTAGTTTTCTAAATCTCCATCTTCTTGCTCTGTTTCCTCTTGGTAGGACAGTCATCCCCCTCCTTCTGTCAATCCTCAAGCCATTTTCCTGGTGAGTAGAGCTTTGCCCATCACAAGAGGAATAGGAATGACATCCTTGACCAAACTTACCAGTACAGTCCAGATTCCCTGTAAGGCATCTAGTGCTTGCTGGGAGAAGTCCACTCTATTCCCTGAGGAACCATCCTAGGCAGATTAAGCAAATCTGAATGATGGAAAATTAAAAAGTTTGTCCCTTAGAATAAATGAGAAAACACAGAAAAATAAATGAATAAATTAATAGAATGCAGAAGGAAAAATTCTCCAGTACTGTGGTGGCCACCCTCACACAGCCTGCCCAGGATGCAGCAGACGGAGGCAGGGGACTGGGAGCAAGAGGAGCTTTGTGGGTCTGTGGGTGCTCATCAGTGTGGGCCTTGCAATGGGGTGGTACTAACCAGCAGAGGGCAATGCCAATATGTGTTTTACACATCCTTCAAAGGATAGAGGATTTCTTGATCCCAAGAGCAACGGGTGGATGATGAAGAGAGAATAGCTGCTGGGACATGAATAGTAAGGTAATCTTCTTAACTCAGGTTCTGATTTCCCCACTACCCATGGTGGCAATCATGCAGCGAAGCGCAACTCTTGACAAAGGAAGCTGCCTTCATTCCCTGCTCTTCTCACTCTGGCACAGTACATTTATCAAAGTGTATGGCTTCTTTCTGCAGCTGACTGTCCTGCATATTAGCTGGTTTCATCATAGAAAGATCATAGAATGATCATAGAATGGTAGGGGTTGGAATGGACCTCTAGAGAACATCGAGTCCAAACCCCTGCTAAAGCAGGTCCACCTAGATTAGATCACAGAGGAATGTGTCCAGCTGGGTTTGAAAACCTCCAGAAAAGAAGACTCCACACCCTCCCTGGGCAGCCTGTACCAGGACTCCCTCACCTGAACAGGAAAGAAGTTGTTATGATCCTGGTAAGAAAAGCACTCAAATTCTGCAAAATATCACTTACAATGCTAAGTGTTAAGCGTAATAATAGAAAGAGAGAGTAGTATCTATAACCAATCACTTTTTTATATGCTGGGAACCCCAAGTTGTGCAACATCCAACTGGCCTCCCAATAGAGCACAGCACCATATGCACATCCCGTCTATAGAAAGGGTTACCCCATTTTGGTCATTCAAGCTATGCTATGATTTTATTACAAGAAAACAACTCTGTTCATCATTTCCCCTGTTCAGACAGGCTGTTCACATGAGAACTTGTTGTCATGCTGTTAAATAGAGGCAAGGCCATGGTGGTGGTGTGATTGTGGTACTGATTAGGAGCTGCTTGCAGTGGGATTCTCTGTGGCAGTGACTGAATTGAGTCTGGCCTGCACTGAGGGAGATGTGCAGCATGCCATAGCCCTGGTACCAACAAGTGTGTGTGGATCACTGCCTCTTCCCATCAGGATCACAACAGGCACTGTCTCCCCTCTCCACAGTTTCTGGAGGGCTAGTCATCAGATTGCTGCTTGGGTTTGGCCCACAGCTTCTAATAGAGACAGCTGAAAAATAAGCCTAGGAAAAAATCAAAGCATTTAACAATGTTTTAGTTTGGTTTTTTTTCTACAACAAAAGGCATTATGTTCTCCTGATATGCTTGTCCCAGGTTTAAATAGCTGTTTTCCCTCCTGACAAAGCAGAAATGCTATCAATCTGAAAGATACTCTCCTCATTCTTATCTCCAATAGGCATATATATACCTATATTTATTTCTATATCTCTCTCCATGACAGACAAGAAAGCAATTCTGGCATAAATATACTTATTCACATGCTGAATTCTCACTTGTTTGGATAAAATTCCTTGACCAGACATCTGTGTACCCATCCATCTAACTATACATCCATTCACACAAGGAGAAAACAACAAAAAAATATTTGCAGAAGAACAACTAAAAAGGGTTACAATTGCAACTGTAATAAGTAGAGAGCCCTATTTGGTTGGGTTTGNATGACAAGAAAATGTACATAATCTTGGTGGACTTACTTCAGCAGGGGGGCTGGACGAGATGGTCTTTGGAGATCCCTTCCAATCCCTACCATTCTGGGATTCTGTGTGAAAAGAAATAGAATAATTATAATATAAATAGTATTAATGTAAATTATATAACTATAAATGTAAACAATCTAATTTAAGCAAGTAACATAAAAATAAAATAACACAATCTAAAAAATAAAAACTTCTGACCATTCTCCACTGCTTCTGATACATGTCTACACACAAGTATTTACCATGTGGGAACAGGCCTGGATAAAGTTGTAGTTTAAACTGAGACCCATTCAATTAAGTACTAGTTTTCTAAATCTCCATCTTCTTGCTCTGTTTCCTCTTGGTAGGACAGTCATCCCCCTCCTTCTGTCAATCCTCAAGCCATTTTCCTGGTGAGTAGAGCTTTGCCCATCACAAGAGGAATAGGAATGACATCCTTGACCAAACTTACCAGTACAGTCCAGATTCCCTGTAAGGCATCTAGTGCTTGCTGGGAGAAGTCCACTCTATTCCCTGAGGAACCATCCTAGGCAGATTAAGCAAATCTGAATGATGGAAAATTAAAAAGTTTGTCCCTTAGAATAAATGAGAAAACACAGAAAAATAAATGAATAAATTAATAGAATGCAGAAGGAAAAATTCTCCAGTACTGTGGTGGCCACCCTCACACAGCCTGCCCAGGATGCAGCAGACGGAGGCAGGGGACTGGGAGCAAGAGGAGCTTTGTGGGTCTGTGGGTGCTCATCAGTGTGGGCCTTGCAATGGGGTGGTACTAACCAGCAGAGGGCAATGCCAATATGTGTTTTACACATCCTTCAAAGGATAGAGGATTTCTTGATCCCAAGAGCAACGGGTGGATGATGAAGAGAGAATAGCTGCTGGGACATGAATAGTAAGGTAATCTTCTTAACTCAGGTTCTGATTTCCCCACTACCCATGGTGGCAATCATGCAGCGAAGCGCAACTCTTGACAAAGGAAGCTGCCTTCATTCCCTGCTCTTCTCACTCTGGCACAGTACATTTATCAAAGTGTATGGCTTCTTTCTGCAGCTGACTGTCCTGCATATTAGCTGGTTTCATCATAGAAAGATCATAGAATGATCATAGAATGGTAGGGGTTGGAATGGACCTCTAGAGAACATCGAGTCCAAACCCCTGCTAAAGCAGGTCCACCTAGATTAGATCACAGAGGAATGTGTCCAGCTGGGTTTGAAAACCTCCAGAAAAGAAGACTCCACACCCTCCCTGGGCAGCCTGTACCAGGACTCCCTCACCTGAACAGGAAAGAAGTTGTTATGATCCTGGTAAGAAAAGCACTCAAATTCTGCAAAATATCACTTACAATGCTAAGTGTTAAGCGTAATAATAGAAAGAGAGAGTAGTATCTATAACCAATCACTCTTTTATATGCTGGGAACCCCAAGTTGTGCAACATCCAACTGGCCTCCCAATAGAGCACAGCACCATATGCACATCCCGTCTATAGAAAGGGTTACCCCATTTTGGTCATTCAAGCTATGCTATGATTTTATTACAAGAAAACAACTCTGTTCATCATTTCCCCTGTTCAGACAGGCTGTTCACATGAGAACTTGTTGTCATGCTGTTAAATAGAGGCAAGGCCATGGTGGTGGTGTGATTGTGGTACTGATTAGGAGCTGCTTGCAGTGGGATTCTCTGTGGCAGTGACTGAATTGAGTCTGGCCTGCACTGAGGGAGATGTGCAGCATGCCATAGCCCTGGTACCAACAAGTGTGTGTGGATCACTGCCTCTTCCCATCAGGATCACAACAGGCACTGTCTCCCCTCTCCACAGTTTCTGGAGGGCTAGTCATCAGATTGCTGCTTGGGTTTGGCCCACAGCTTCTAATAGAGACAGCTGAAAAATAAGCCTAGGAAAAAATCAAAGCATTTAACAATGTTTTAGTTTGGTTTTTTTTCTACAACAAAAGGCATTATGTTCTCCTGATATGCTTGTCCCAGGTTTAAATAGCTGTTTTCCCTCCTGACAAAGCAGAAATGCTATCAATCTGAAAGATACTCTCCTCATTCTTATCTCCAATAGGCATATATATACCTATATTTATTTCTATATCTCTCTCCATGACAGACAAGAAAGCAATTCTGGCATAAATATACTTATTCACATGCTGAATTCTCACTTGTTTGGATAAAATTCCTTGACCAGACATCTGTGTACCCATCCATCTAACTATACATCCATTCACACAAGGAGAAAACAACAAAAAAATATTTGCAGAAGAACAACTAAAAAGGGTTACAATTGCAACTGTAATAAGTAGAGAGCCCTATTTGGTTGGGTTTGGGTTTTTTTTTTTTTTGACAACCTGATTTATGTAGTACTACTGGATATTTAACCTATATGAAGAAAACATATAGATGTTGACCGGGTAGTTTAAAAAAACTTCTGGATTAGCGCTGCTATTTACCTTCTGAAATGTTGGGAAACAGTCAGAAAAAATAACTTTGAGAGAAATTCTGCTGAAATCTTTCATCTAGTATGGTTTTTTTTTCAAGTAGGTATATTAAATAACAGGAAGAGAGTTCTGCTTTCTCATAGAAGCCATGCAGATAAAGAATCTAGACAAAGTTTTGATCACAGATAAACCAGTAGTCTTTTCATTGCTTTTACAGCTTGGTTGCTACAACTAAAAGCAACTGAACTTCTTCCTGGAAGTTCACTGTTGGACTGCTTGGAGGGATCAGGGTTTGGGAGATGTCTCTGTCCAACAGTCTTTCATTGTTGCTGCAATTATTATCATTATTGAATTTATATCCTGGCCCAAGCTTGTAACAATGAGAAAGATGAAACTGGCCCAAGTGAGAGAAAAGAGTTAAGATACATGGCTCATCAGTCCTCGGGATGTATCTCATTAGGATTAAGATCATGCTAGCAAATATTGGAGGGAAGAGCTCTGCAGTAAGTGGTAGGTTGATTATCTGGTTAAATTTTCCAGCTTCAACTTCTACGAATGCAGAATGCAGAAGACATTACATAAAATTAAGCCTGAATCTGGTAAACCAGTATATCTGAGAAGGAACATTTAAATAAGGCTGCACATTTACTCCTTCATGTGGTTTTGGCATCATTGGCCAGCAGATCTGAATTGCAAAGATGTTAAAGATAAGTATTTTCTTTCCACTTGACCCACATTTCCTTTCACTTAATTGGCAGCAAGTTTGTGACAAAATATGGGATACCCCAGGAAAACAGAAATCATGAAAAATAAATGATGTTGTTATAAAATTGTCTGGTTTTTCAGTATCCTTCACTTTCTCCCCTGCCACTTCACCAGGCCTTTGCTCCTTAGCTCCTTCTTCGGCTCGATGGATTTTGTCCAGCTGCCTCCCTGCTCTCCCAGCAAGTCTCCAGATTGACCCTTCAGGCAGCACTGAAAGCTTCTTTCTCTCTGGCTGATCTCTGCTTCTCCTTCAGGTCCAGCAGCACTGGGAGGAAGGCTGTGACAAACAGCAGGCAAGGGAGCTTGCTAGTGGTAATTTCTTCCTTCATCAGCTCTGAAGCCTCTGTTGGGGGGGGTCTTGGCTGAGCATAAGAATTCATAGAAGGGATCGTACACCTTGTTTAGGCCTACCTAATTTGATAGGGATCATCTCCTCCAAAATCAACGTTGTCCAAGCCACAATGCAATTCTGAGCTTGTGCTGTTTCCTTATCCTAGCAGCGACTCAGGATGTCTTTTGTTAATTATTCTTGGTAAATCAAAGCCAAAGAGTTATCAATATCTCTAGTATATAAAAGAAGTGTTTAGATTCCCTCACAGCTCTGATACCACCATTAATTTAAGGGTCACTTCATGTGCTGTGTGACAGCTGTGAGCATCTCTTCTGCTGATCCCCAAGGGTTGTGCCCTGCCCTATCATAGAATCATAGAATTGTTACTGTTGGAAAAGACCTTTAAGATCATCGAGTCCAACCAGTAACCCTGGGGTGCTCTGACTTGAGTCTTCTCCTTACTTGAGGGAGGATGGCTCATCTGTTGAAGCTTTGGCACAAATATATATGAGAACAAAAGCAGAAAAACTTGTATGTGATTAGACTGCAATGTCTGTAGTGTTAACACCGTGACTGTAGCACATTTAATAGAATGACCTTATGCTACCTACCATTACAAAAGCATACTCCAGGCTGTGGATTGAAAAAGTTTTACAGCAGCCTGGAACTTATTCTCTTAATTAGAGAAGTAGAGTAGTCAGGATGTAAAAATGGAACATGGTGAGTCAATGGAACAAGGAGAGTCAATTCCCTGGCAGTTTCCAATACTTCCAGGGCAATTTAGGGTATTGCACATCATAGAACCTAGCAGTGGGGAGAAAACAGACATCTTACATCGCGTTCCATGGCTTTCAGCTTCCAATAGCAATGATGAACTCTGAACAAAGCAGTTGTTTGGGAATTTATGATCAATCAAGTTTATTGGACCTTGGTCTTAGGTCAGCAGGTCTCTAGGGAGTCATTAATCTCAATGAAACATTCTGCATCTCTTTTGTTGCTGTTTAAATGATGAGTAAAGGTGAATTATAAGAGCGTCATAGTCACATACCAAGTGGTTCAAGGTTGGTAAATCTGAAATAAATCAGCAGGAGAAAACTGAGCTCTAATTAGGAGTTTGTTCCCATTCACCTGTACCTTGTTGTTTCTGTTGTAGAGCTTGTGGTTGGGATGAATTGAAAGCTAATGTGAAATAAAGCTTGCAATGCTTTTTGGAAAGCAGAAAAAACATGCTGGAAAATACATGCCTCATATCTGAGATACAATTTATGTTGGCAGCATGAGTCTTTGAGAAGGGGTGAGGCATATAGATAGGAAAAAAACAATGAAAAGGGAGTGTATTTTACGTAGTTCTCATCTTTAGCAAAAGAGAAAACATTAAATAAAACAGTTTTTAATAGATTATGTCCTCTCAGTAGCAAATAAAATTGTTCTGAGAATTCTTAACTTTACGTTAAATTGGCCAAAATGGCCAAAATGATATTTACATCATGTTTTAAAGGGGAGAAAAGAACCAACGAGAAAGAGAAGCTGCTGTGAGCCATGTTATTTACTAAAAGGAAAAGTGCAGTATACATCTCAAGAAAAAGCTAAGGCAGCGTTGTATATTCCAAGTGCTTATGGCCCTGCACTGAGACATCAATATGACTGGACAAATTTGCGTGCATGGGTGTATATACATACATACATACATATATCGAAAGCACACGTCTGAACTCC
>WBNH01002854.1:69882-145787 GCA_013401255.1 Urocolius indicus
TATATATATATATATATAAAAACCCCGTATGCAGCAGCATATCTTGCACATGTTCCATGCACTGAGCATGAGCAATACAGTTTCAGCTAAGTAAAGGTTTAAACTCGCAATGTACAAAATATGTGGGGAAGAGAGATAGATTGTGCAAATAAAAGAGCTCAAAAAAAGAAGTAGCTTAGAGGAACCATCATCTTTCCCATTCAAGTAGAGCAGTAAATCATTTTGCAAGTAAAGAAAAAGGACCTTTCTCTTCATGCCATCTAGTGCAGGCATGTCCTGTTGTGGCTCAGAGAAGAACACAAGCTGGAAAGAGCCCACTGGAGAAAGTATTTAGATGGGAAAAGTCAGAGCTTATAAGCTAATTTATTTGTCTGCGAATAATGGGTGGCATGAAATTGTTACTGTAGAGCAGAAAACAGAATAGATAATCCAAAACTAGGGTAGCAAAGGAAAATCAAGACAACTTATGAAATTTTGTTCAGTGTAGCTCAGGTTAAATGTGGTACTGAACAGAGAATTAACAGCACATAGATCAGGACTACAACTGAGGTCTGTTTTGTCTGTGAAGCAAAATCGGTTTATGATGGAGTAACAAATTATTCCGATTGAACAAAAATGTAGATGGCCAGGATTTAGTTACCTACTCAAATATTCAAACAGCATTCTAGCTATCTATCTATTATAGGAATTTATTGTCACAAGGACAGAGATGAATCAGGTGTTAAGACCAGAATATCAATGAAAAGACTGATCTTGATTGTATTGAAAAACAAATGACAAGATTTAATGAGACAAGTTTTAGTCTGGCTGAAGGAGAGAAAAGAATCCAGATTGCAAGACAGAGAGAAGAAGATAGAGTTGTCCAGTGATATGTGCAGGCCAAAGTGAAAAGATCTGGGTTTCATCTTAAAGAACTTGCATTGGGATGGTGGATAGGCATGCAAGAGAAAATGTCAAAGAAATTAAATGCAAAGCTGGCAAGTTGAGCTGGGCTTGAGACTCAGACAGAGAAACAGGATCAGAAACCATGGGAGGAGGTACAGTTGCCATTAGAGAACATAAAAAAAGAAGAAACAGAGAAATGAGGGGAGAAATCAGGAGGGAAGAAAAATTTGTAAATATGCCGGGAGAAGGGAGGATGTAGCCACTGAAGGAGAAGAGGAAGAAGCCCTGGATTGGGTTTCTTTTCTGTTGTAGCCATTGAGAATGTCTTAACCTAAGATGTTTCTTAAATATGGAGGGAAGATGTTAGAAACAGAGAACACCAACAAGAAAGGGACAGAGTAAAAAAGAAAAAGAAACTGGTTGGACTGCACCTCAGAGCACAGCGGGAGTTAATCCCATTTTTAGAAAACAAATGATGAAGGCACCAGCTAAGAAACATTACTAATCAGCCTTGGAGATACTTCCTGCACTAACCAAAATTTCCATGTGACCTTTAGCCGCAAGACTGTTTGGCATCCTCTAACTCAGAGGTGGCAGAAAAGACAACTGTGTCAAGTCCCACATGAAAAAGGAAAACCACATCCTTTGCGCTGAACTGTGAGAAAAGGCAGCGGACAGCAGCTCAGCCATTGACAAACAAGAGACAGCTGTAGGCTGTCATCTTGTCCATCCCAACCTCAAGGTCCATTTAGCCTCTGTGAGCCTTTCCACTTTCACCTCTTGGTGGGTAACACTCAGGCGGTAGGATGGGGGTCTTTCTCCCAGTTGTCTCATCTCAACCCAAACTGCACCTTAAAATCTTCATATATTTTTAGTTATTATTTCACTTATTTGAGGGAAAAGCTACTCACTTTAATCCTCCATTGCTTCAAATTCCTACATGAATACTTCAGCCTGACCTTTCTGTCTGAAGGACTTTAGGCATGGTCATGGAGGCAATTAAACACAAGACTGTCCATCCTTACGCAGGCCAGACTGTGGTGCTTTTTTCCCATGTACATTTTTGCCATACCACATGTTAAAGATATCCTTAAAAACTTTGCATGGCCAGTGTGGTTTGTCCCAGTACACTCTCTTGGGGGCTTGCGAATCCAATGAGACAGGAATGGATTTGCTATGTGAGCTTGTCAGTATCACAGCTCACCCATACTTAAAGTCACTGGAGGAAAGATATTGTGCCAAAAACAAGTGCACATGAAGATCTCCCCCAGATTTTAACTGCTGAAATACTGAACTAGTCCACGCTGTTGGGAGGTAATTGTGGAGCAAGATGACTATCGCTAAGTACTGTGATCAAAATTTTAGCACAAAGCCTAAGGCTTTCAAGAGCATAAAACCCAACACTAGTGTACAGCCAATATTTTGCTTATGAATAACAGATACTGCAGGGTTAGCAGAAGAGGAAGACAGGATTGGTGTGTCAAAGGTTACTTTAGGTTTATTTATTTGATTATCTGGAATAAAGTACAGCTAAAAGCAGTAGAAGCTTTGTACAAGCAGGACAGGATAGGTTGTACTCATCAATATTAAAGGAATTGCTTATGTAGCTGTAATATCAGTGATTTGTTATCGTGACTTTATAAAGTGTGACTATATTGCTATTACGTGCTCATTTGTCAGATGACTGCCTAAGGATCCTGGATGGTTGGATGCCCAAACTATCTGTTCAGTCCCTGTCTTAGGGAGTAATAGCCCAATTTACCCATCTGTTTTGGTGGATTTCAGTTTGGCGAAGAGGCAAATAAAACGTATTTGACTAAGTAAGTGAATTCTGGGTTGATTCGAGGCCCTGTTGATATGGATTAAACAGTACAGAAGTTGCAATTCAAAATTTATTGTGGTTTAAATATTTGGAGTGGGATCCAGGTCCAGCTTAGATCCTTCTACCCATATAATGTTGTGTTTTAACCCCAGACAGCAACTAAGCACCAAGCAGACACTTGCTCATTCTTCCTCCCTAGTGCAATGGGTAGTAAAATTGAAAAAAAAAGTAAAATTCATGTGTTGAGATAAGAACAGTTTCATAATTGAAAAAAATGTTTTAAAATATTATAATAATAACAATTATAACAAGGAATAATAACAAAAGAGTGAGACAAAACTCAAGAAAGACAAGTGATACACAATGCCATTGCAACTGGACAAAGTTACTTAAGGTGAAGCATGAACATAAAAATCCTCCCTCTCTCATATTGTGATTGCTGTGAAGTCTTCTTGCCTTAACAGACCAACAAGGTTGCTAGTTTCAGCCTTTGGGAAGTTTTGGAAATGCAAGCAGATGATGGGGAAAGTCAGGCTTTTCAGGATTCCTGCAGCACTTTCACACAGATGCTTTGTGTGAAAAAACCATGGCATCTGTCAGTGATGGATTGGACTTTCAGGGTCAGCTCTGAATGTTTTTGCTAGATAATACCATACTATCTCTCCTCCCTGCTGCTGCAAAGGACTGTTTTACAGGGCATGCTTGGACTGAGGCCTTATTCACCAAGAACTTATCTGGGGTACCTTTCTGAAAGAAGCAGCTTATAAATCTAAGCCCAACACATTCTGATGCTCCATCTCAGGAGACTACGATAGTCATCTTCAGTAGTCATCCTGAAAGACTCACTGTCTTGAAACGTGGCATGAGTTTTGAGTTCTTTCTGAGAATTTCAGTTATTTTTATCTTTCTGGATGCATTGACATTTCTAAACCTTGTGTTGTGCAAGGGCTCTGATGGCCACCACCTCTCTTCTTTTTTTGGAGTGCTGGAGTCTGGAAATGTAAGAGCCCAGATTTCCACTTATATGTCACTGTGCATCAGCATCATCTCATCACCATGGAATTGCTCTAACATAGTGAGAGCCACAAGAGCCTGTCAGAACCTCTTGACACTACTGGCAAGTATTTTTAATTGTTTAAGAACATCACTTTAACAGCCTTAAATCAATCAGTGCAGTCACAGGACCATATTTGTCCTCAAATCCCAGAGGGCTCTCTCTGCATTTTAATATGTAGTTTGAGTGTATGCAATTTGCTGTGTGGTGTATTTTTAGCAAGCAGATAGGCTTCTTTTATATTGGCTAAGAAAGGTGAAAGTTTATCTTTTAAAGATCTTGCTGATATCATCTATACCTGGGGATTTACTTGTATGAGCTCGGTCTGTCTGCTGCTATGTGATAGCTGCATTTTAAAAACTTGCATTACTTTACTGAGAAATCATATTTAGAAACATCAGACTGTATGCAGTGGCTATTTCTGTGAAGTCTATGTAAATTTTCAAGTGGAGCACAATTTGCTTCATTTTTATTCACAGTTTGGCAAGTCTGCTCACATTTTGCCTTCAGTTCCACCTGTGGAAACCTGAAGCAGTCATTGACCTCTGTGGAGCTACACTGAGTTTATATACTGGTGCAAGAAGGCAAAATTGTTCATACTCTTAAGACCCTACTTCCAGCTGAAATCCTCCAAATGCTGATAAAAGCCTGCTCAATGCATTTACAGATTAAGAATTGGGATAGTAGTGTTACAGTTTTTGGTTTAACTTATTTATAGCACTTGTACAACATATGTGGTTTTTCATAGCACTTGTTGCACTTAGCTATGGGAGAGTTGAAACACCACAAGCTATTGAGTGACTCCAGGTCACAGAACAAAGTATCAGATCTTGTTTGCTGTGGAATAGCAAAGGGGATAGTCCAAAGTAGACTGACACTGTGCAAGGGCAAAATTGTCTCTCCTTACTTTAGACATCTCCATTGTAACCACAATTTCAAACCAAACCTTCCCCAGGTGTCATCACCTGTATTAGTAAACGCAACAGTCCAGGGCCTCTTATTTCACTCTGTAAAACCAATGGGTGCAACATGACTTGTGTTCACATGCTTAAACTCTTTCTCTCTTTGCTGCCATTTGAGCAAACCCATTTAGATTAGTGTTTTGGGCTCTCTTGGCCTCTCCTTTCCCATCACAGAAGTGTTGAGTTGTGTTTGGTTTATGTAGCAGTCATGGGGACACTGACCTATGTTGAGCTTGTTTATCCAGCTTCTCTAGCTGCAGCATGCATCTCTGTCACTGAATACCTTGCCTTCCTGGACTTCAACAAGATTTTCTTTCTGTCTTTCTTTCCCTCTCTCTTCTATCCCTTCTCTTTCACTCTTGCTTTTCTGAATTGACCACCATTTATCCTTTTTCCTTCTGAGTCCTCAATTCCATGCCAACATATGCTTTCCTTCCCTTTGCTCCCTTCTTCTTTTCCTAGGGTCTGTGCCCCTCTAATGTTGTGTGAGAAGAAGTGACAAGTTTAACTGATGCTCCAAGTTAGCCCCAAAACACAATGATAACCATACCTCTAGAACTGGGTAGCATCTTTCAGCATCCATTCTGATACAAACATCTTACTCATCAAGATAATAATTTTATTGATATCACCTTTCCCTGATCCTCCTCATCAATGGCAGGTCCTGACCCTTGGATCTCCCATGCCCCCAGCAATAGCAGTGATGAACCAAGGTCTGCCTGGCTGAATCCTTCCACTTTCTCTCCCAGGACAGGCCATTTTCTCAGCTTCTGACATCCATTTCTCATCTAGCAGGAATGTGGAAATCATAGAATCATAAAATGGTAGGGAAAGCCAAAGATAACTGTCCCATGGGAAAAGTCCTGGTCTGGTATCACAAACTGGTTCATCTTATTGTAAGTTATGCCTCTAAAAAGTTTCTGTTTTCTTTCCTACTTCTCCTTCTCACCACTGTTTTTTCCTGCCTTGCAAGTTCTTTCTCTTTTCTTCTTTTGTTCCCTGCTTCTCTCTCTTTGCTTTTTTTTTTTTTTTTTTGTTGTACAGCTGGTACAGCAGATGGTAAAGTTCTACCTTGACTGTGATGATCATGCTGGTTCTTCCGGAAAGCTACTCTCTGCCAATTAATTTATAGATCTATCCCTACTTGAACTCATTTCAAATGTGATGACATCCTCATCCTCTGATGTCACTTGCAAGCAAAAAATTTCAGCATGTCCTTCAAACTGAGGAGCATTTACTAACCATCTTGTGGTTAGTATTTCTACTTAAGAAGGACAAAAAGAGATATAGGTAGACAGGCCCAACAAAAAACAAGTTATTTATGCTTCTCTAAAGGAAGGTCACAGCAAATAGGGCTGGAAGAAGAAGCTGAAAGGAGCTTCTTACCGTGGATCCTCGTCAGACCTGAAAGTCATACTCTTTTACCTTATTATTGATAATTCTACCACTAAAAGTGAGCACACAATAGAGAATTTAAAGCAAGGACCTCCTGCATAATGTTGAAAAAGCTATGGGAAATAGAAATCAAGAGCAAGTTCATTGCTGCAAAACATGAGACTATAGTCTTTGACTATCTCCACATGATTGGATAAAAGAGAGCCAGGCCAAGCTCAGAAGCTGATTATTTCTCTACAATCCTGTTATTTCACTCCCAATTCCACTTTTGGAGGACTCCAGCTGTCTCTCTCCAGGGCAGTTCTACACAACAGTGTGGGTGTGAGCTATTCCAGGCTGCTTGGCTTCATCTTTATCAAGCAGTATAGGCATTGCCATAAACACTAATGACAAAAAGCAGACACACGACCCTCCTTCTGTGGAAGAAACAAGAGGTGGTAGATTAGAGGTATACTAGTGAGCCACAGGGCAAAAATGAGCCACAGGAGAGCCATGTAACCATGACAAAATCTACTGGATCCAGTCCAGTAATTTATCTTTTATCTCAGTAAAGGCAGGAAAATGGGCTGAAACAGCATGTACAGTCCTGAACATGTATGTCGAAGAAAATGCATTCAGCCTCAAACAGCTATGGAGATGAATGACTAGGATGATCAGACAACTGGAGACATTGTACCAAGAGTATGTGACATGATTAAACTAGAAAATGCTAAACCAAAAATGTTTCCTCACAATAACAGATCTGGCAGATACCCTCCAGATGGAGGAAAACAACTGTGGGAAACTATAGGACAGTGTCAACACATGAACAAAGAGTAGAAACTGGAATATTGTTTCTGGCCATCAAAGCACCATCATCTGGAAAAAGAGTGACAAAGATATGTTTTCTTATAGTAGTCTAACTGCTTTTCAGGTGCCTCTGATCAGTTTGTGTACATGAACATATGGCAACGTTGTTGCTAGCAACAGCACGGTATCATTTCCCAGAAGATCTCTTCCAATGTGGTGCCCCTTTGGTATTCATGAGTGAGAACTGAGAGATTTAAGATGGATTTTGCCTTGCCCAAATGTAGCTATCTGTAAGCTGGAAAAAAAGGACTGAGTTAATCACCCTGAGCTACCATTTGAAGTCGACACAGGGAATGCATACATCCCTTGATTTAGAGTGGAACAAGCCAGCACTAGGAAATGCCCATCTCTTTCTGGTAAATAAGTGGGGAAGTAAGAAGGCTGTGGCCAGATTTCTTCATCTATCTTGCAGCCATCTGAAGCTCAATGTATCCCAAGACTGGTTTCTCTGCTCATCCCATAGTGAGCCAGCACCCCTTTCACATGTCATAGTCAGAGCAGGCTTGTGTTGTCTCTTACAGGCTGGTTTAGACAAGAGCTCTGCAAAGAAAGTATTGCTGAAGTCACCCATCTGCAATCACCACAGCATGACAAGGCAGGGTCTGCCTGTTGGCTGACCTAAACAGAAACAGCAGAAAGAGAAAATGCGTCGGAGTGCTTCCAGAATAACTGCTCTGAATTACAGCTGAACAGAGACAGCACTGCTGGTTTTCCACTACTCAGCTTATTAGAAAACCACTGGCAATCATAAGTGTCATAAATACACCCAACTCTGGAGCTTCACTCTTGCAGGATGACTCATGTGGAAGGTGGAGACGTCTTGACTGGCACTAGAGCTGACCTAGTATCTGACCCTCGCAGGCGGCGTTTGCACAGGAAACCTGCACCAGCTGATAGCAGCAAATCTGTGAGAGTGTGGAGGAAGAAGGGGTTGACCTTCACAAGGACAGAGCAAAATCCACCAAGAGGGAGAAAGATGATGTGAAACACTTCTTGCAATGGGGCACATTGGGGAAAGGTCAAGGAACTCACGATGGTTTCTTACATTACAAAAGTGGAGGAAATTATTTCTGCTTTGCTATGTGCTGTATTTTATGGGAAGAAATGACATCATGTTTAATCCGCTTTCTTAAAATATATACTGGGGCTTTCTTCTCATGTCTCCAGCCAAGGTTATCTGAGGTGAACCTCCTGCACTGGAGTTTTAGACATGACCGTAGGCAGATCGGGATGCTTTAAATGCACATCCTCACTGTAGGACCTCTTTATATTTCTCTGAGCATTTCGCTGTTATGTTTTCTACCCTAGACTGGTTTGGAAGATGGAAGCCCCTGTTCTTTAAGGTAGTATCTTACTGATTGCCACACAGTCTTGGTTCAAATGCTGGACTCTGTCTCCACACCCATTCCATGCAGGTTTATTGTACACCACAGTATGGTACAGAAATATTGAGGTGTAAATAATCTGACTAAATTTTACTAATCTTTCTTGGGCCAGGAAAGCATCTGGCCACACCAAAGCACAGCTTCATGTGTATGAATTCTTATAGTTATCCTCATTATATTCACTTCTTCTCCTACTCAGACTTACTTTTTACCTGTCTCCTCTCATAGAAATGAAGACACTTATTAACATCCTTCTCCGTGCTGCTAGTTTTCAGACACATATTAACTATCCTGCTTAGATTTTGGAAATATAGCATCAGTGCAGTTTGCATCTGATTTTATATTTTTCCACATTTACTAGAAGCAGCTGGGCAATCCCACAGTGTATGAGCAAAAGTCCCCAGAGCAGCAGAACAATCTGACTGTGTTCCGTTACCACCTCCGCTTATGGCACATCTTTTCTAAAACAATAAAATTTGATTGCTTCTTACACATTTGTGTATGGGAAGAAGATATAATGCTGTCTTCTACTGGAGGAAGATTATATTGGCCTTAAAATCAATTTCAATTTCTCATGAGTCTTCAATATAATTTTATTTCATCTTTATTTTGGGCTATTACATTTTCATCACTTCATTCTACTTTAAAAATCTGGATTCTCCTGAGGCCTTCCACAATGATAAATTAGTTGTAATTGGGAACATTGCTCTTGATGGGAGAGAGTGATTTTAGGTTAAAAGTCCTAAATATTTTAATAGAATCCCTTTACTTTCTTCAGTGTGCTGTTGAAGGATTTGAATTTTTGCTAGATGTCTTTCTTTTCCTCACATAAATGGAAGTGCTCAGGGACTGTGTGCAGTGCTCTCCGATGGAGCTTGTGCAGAATTTCTTGAGATCTAATGTTCAGCCTTGCTGTTTTTACACTCTTGTTTACTCACGCTAGTAGTACATGCACTGAGCACAGAGATTTGCATTTTGAGAAGTGACATGTCCACATTTGGAACCGATGCTACTTGACACCTTTCCACTTTCTTTTAGAGATATGAACCCCCCGATAGTACATTCAATCTGATTGACAGCGGATTTGTTGTTTTGCCTTACATACTGCAGTCTCTTAGAAAGACTTTCAGATCCCACTGGTCTGCTTACCACAGGGCAAGAAACATTGTTTTGCTATACCAACATCAGGCCAAAAATCTGTTCATTATTTTACAGCTGTCAGCAGAGGTTTTTGAAAACTTTTCCATATAGAATGGCAGGGTTGGAAGGGCTCTCTAGAGACCATCAAGTCCAATCCCCCTGCAAAAGCAGGTCCACCTGGATCAGGTAGCATAGCAACATGTCCAGGCGGGTCTTGAAGACCTCCAAGGAAGGACTCCACAACCCCTCTGGGAAGCCTGTGCCAGGGCTCCCTCACCTGAACAGTAAAATTGCTTTTTCTTATATTTAAGTGGAACTTTTTGTGTTGCAGCTTTATCCCATTACCCTTTGTCCTGTTGCTAGCTACAATATAAAAAAGGGATGCCTCAATCTCCTGGTACCCACCATTTAGATATCTGTAAATGTTAATAAGATCTCCCTCCAGTCTCCTCTTCTCCAGACTAAACAGCCCCATGTTTTTCATGTGTGTGAAAAATAGACAGCGTGTCAATTTCTTAAAAAAGACAGCGCCTCAAAAGTTTTGCTTGTCTTTTCAGGCCAAAGTGGGAGTCTTGATGATATCAAAAGTAGAAATTCTCTCATAATAAGAATGTTAAGCAAAATTTCGGAAGATGTAGGAAAAGATGTTTTGGGGTTCATTTTTGTACTGTCCCCCAGTGAGGAATGGAATTCACCAGAGCAGTTATTAATGTTGATATAACAATTAGGGAAAAAAAGTGTAGAGGCTGACTGGTCCTAAATGTTTTCCTTTTGAAGCTCTATTACTGGGATTTTAATGTAATAGGGTTGTATAAGACACTAGTTTTAGAAAGTTTGGCACTGATAATCAAATGTTCTTTGCAAATTAAGATCTATGGTCACATATGTGAATATATAAGCATATAAAATAAATGAATAAACTAATGTGAGAGTGTTAATGTGCCTGCATATACATATATGTGTGTGTGTACATATATATATATATATGCACACACATGGTTCTTCTTCATGCACTACTGAATGACTGAAAATACTTAACTCTCTTACTTATTGTGGTTAAGGTATTTTACTTTTCTGCTGCTTCTTTTAATTAGTAGATGCTAAAAATAAAATCCAAGACTAATAAATGTGTACTGAGAAATTAGAAATCAGGATGGGCACTGTAGGCAAGCATATTATAGCACCATGTGATGGAGATGATAATGCCCATTACATGCCAGAAATTAAATGTCTTTGAAATGAAAGTATGGAATATGAATAAAGTTCTTGGCTGTGAGGCATGGTCCAAGCAACTGGGACATACTCCTCTGTGACTTCTGAAGCACCTTCCTGGTATGCTAGTTCAAATTAGACAAATTTCTGAAATGGAGTTGTTACCATGACTATCTGTTCCTGGTACAAGTTTTACAAGTATCTTGCTTTTTGCTGTTTCTGAGAAAGTCTCTGTCATTATTTCCCTGCCTGATGGTTTTATTCATCCTGTGACCCTGGTTCCCTATGAAACAGGCAGCTGGGTCCTCCATAAAATCAATATTAGTCACATTTGGCTTCAAATCTTCCCTCTGGTTCTCTTCTCATTAAGCTACCAAGCTAAGAAAGTTGTCACGTGTATTTGCGTGGGGAGGGAGACAGGGAAGGTGGGCAAATATCAAGATATCCTTGCCCCTCTCAAGCTGCCCATGAAGTGTAGGAATGGCTGCCATCCTTACCTCTTCTGCCCAGGCACAAACCCTCTGCCAACACATCTAGAGCTGTCTCCAAAGCCATATCTTCCCATAGGGCTTGTCCTTAGATGGGGTATAAACTGTTGGGGTGAAAATAGCAAGTTATACTGGCCCAAGAGAGGACACGGGAAAGGGAATATTTCATTTGGGAGCTTCCTTTTATAGATGAGTTTCTCTACATCAGTCTTACTGGTTTAATTGAATGAGTAGCTCTGTGTGCAGTCTTGCTTTAGAAGATGACTGAAGAGGACAAAATTGCCTCAGGGCTTCCAAGAAGAGATCATGTGTTTTCTAAAGTAGCTTACTGCTGGCTTATTCAAGGGGGAAAGGTCTTACTTGAGGAGAGCTGTTTGGCAAGGCTTGTTTCAACATTGTTTTTCTTTGCCTCAGCACGCCGGTGGCCTGGATGTCAGCACAGTTGATGATGGGTTAGGAGTAGTATCCATGTGGGGGTATTTGCAGTGCTGCCTTGGCTTAAGGCCATGGGAGAACACTGTGCTTGGTGGTGCTTTGAGGGACTGCTTTTTGTTCATAGTTTTAGAAAAATCCAACATAATCTGGGAGGAGACAACAATAAGACTTCTTGGCTCCTGCCATTGTAAAGTGCACCACTGGAACTGATGTCTGAGGAAAGTCCAGCATTTCCAACATTTCCACATTTATTCCCTAAGAACAAGTTCTTCTCCCTATTGCCAGGCTGCTCATGTTATGTCCTTGTGTACTGCTGAGCTTTGCTGACTTTTAGTCAGGTCTTCAGTATCTCTCCAGAAAGACAGGGCATGAAAGCTTTAGTTTAGATAGTGTAAATCTCTGCCTAAGTGCAATCAGAAATTTGGAGGGGAAAGACCTGGGAAGCAGCCAATCTTGAATTGTACCTGAATTGTACTAACAAGTCAGTAAAGGCAGTATGTTCAAATACACCACTTGGGCCTGCTTCCGTTGTTACGCATGTTAATGACCTGCTGGGACGTTTTCTTCCCATCTGGCCTCTGTATCCAGTTTTCCTTTCTCTGGCACCTAGGCACAAAGGTTTGGGAAGGGCTGATTCAGTAGGTCTATGACTCTATGTTGGTGTGGAGTCCGATGTAGCTGGAGTGTGCCCAGGGATTAGAAAGGACTGCAATTATGGATTGCCAGAGTGCATGCTCCTATCCAGGTCCACAGACTGCCCAAATGACTATGTCTGTGAATGAATGACATAGCAGCTCTGAGCTGTGTCCTCCACAGACAGACTCTACTTCTGGAGGATCTAGGTATGCTTGTGCTGCTGCTAGCAGCTTTATAAAGGGAACTCTCCATGCTTCAAGGTCTTCAGTGGTTAAGATCAGTGATATTGAAAATTCAGAGAGGGGATTAAAAAAAGCCAATCTGAGATCACTGTTTTTAAAAGCATACTCACATTCCTGACCTGGGTTTATATTTTCTATTTTAGTGGTGAGAGACCACCAGAAGAGACAGCTACAGATGAAGTAATAAAAGCTTACAGAAGATGTACGGCAGTTCTTGAGCTGCATAATTTTTCTCATTCCTTCTGGATTGTTTGTCCTTGTAGTTGCCAAGATTAAAAAAAAAAAATTTAAAGCTAACTTGTAGCATGCAAGCAGTATCTCAGCAATGAGCAAATCACCCTTAAACATGTCCAAACTCTGGTGAGAGGCTCGTTGCAATGAGAAACCAAACAAAAGCAGGCATTTTTATGCCATGGAGGGCTTTTCAGGCTGAACCTCAGAAAGGGCCTGGAGCTGACCTGACAGAGAAAATTAGGCTTCCGACTTCCAGAAATGAGAGCTGGCAACAGTGTGAGAAAAATCTGCATGGAGCTCAGATCCCCTCTTCAGGAATTTCCTTCCCCAAAACTTTGTATGTTATGAAACACAGCTCTATTCTGAGTGAATCATCCTCAGCTGCACCTACCGCAGCTGCTCAAAAGACAACACAATATCATCCAGCAGTTAACACACTCAGCTTCTTGACATCTGGAAACGAAGACAGCAAATGTGACAAGCAAATCTGCCAGCCACCACCCTGAGAATTAAAGCCCTACGTGAGGCAATATGACTCGTGGACCAAGGTCCAGATCTTTATTTCTCACTTCCAGAATTACAGGATAAAACTTTGCTCCTCTGAGCAAAATTGAAAGGAGGAGAAGCAGTAGTGGAAACATGTCCAGTTTTTCTGAAAGGCAAAAAGGTGATTTGGAGCAAAGGAAACTATTTAATTTCTTTGGCCTCCATAAGCTATTGAATGGTGAATGCACAGATGTAACTACATAACATCAGCTGCGTGCAATTAAATACATTATTGTCTTTGCAGATGTTCAGGAAGGTTCCTGGATATACACGGCACAACTGTGTGAGAGGTAGAGGACTGCACAGCCATGTGAGGACAGTCATATTTTTTGTCAGGTTGTGGTCAGTGCTGACCAGAAAGCTGAAGTGCCTGGAACAATACTGGATTCTCTCAAGGAATCTGCACTTGCACTTCATTTACACTGTCTCTTGAACAGGCTGGCATTTAAACTGGCTCAAATATGATGCAGAAAATAAAAACATCTCAGGGATGATGTCGCTATTAAAACAGCATCTGACTCCCCTGACTGCAATTACACTTGCTTATTTTGGATGGATCTTATTTCCACTCCTATAAGTTGGAGGGGTAGCAGGTCAATTCTATCTTGACCATCCCAAAAGACCGATAGAAACACCACAACGTGCTGTTGTAGCATAGAGGAACATGTACCTCAGAAGGAGATGCTGAGCCAGCAAAATGTGCAGCCCTTTCTCTGGATACTCTTAAGAGCTAAAGCAAAATATAAGCTGTGGTAATGGGGTGTATGTTGAGGAAGGCAGAGGATACATCATGAAAATGAACATGTTAATGCATTGCTTAAAATAAAAATGTGTCCACTGCAATACTATTCTGTCAGGTAAACATAGCCACACGTGGGCCTCAACCAGGGCTAAAAAGCAAATGTGTACAGTGGGATTTCCTACAGTGAGATTCTTTTAAACAATCTCTCCGTGTCTCTGGTGTAGCTTTAGACTGAAAAATTGGCTTTATCTAGAAATACTAACCCTTCCCTTAATGACAGGAAAACATGCATATGAAGGTAGAGCATTTGCTGTTGCTTAGGGTTACCAGTTACTTAAGGACTTAAATTCCTATTCTTGTGTCTCCTTCAAACTCAAAAGTTTACTGTTGCTTTAACTTACCATGCACATAGTTATTCTTAGGTTTTGTCTCCTGTAAAAATGAGGAAACATATCAAAATACTTTTTAAAATGTAGGTGGTCCCTTGAGGGACCTTAGAGTCATTGCTAGTCATTTAACTGTCAGGAGCTTTATTTTTCAGGATAAATATGGTACTTTTTTTTTCCCCTACATTTTTTTTACTGTGATACTTCCACAGTAAACAACCCAGGTCTTCATCTCTGTGAACAGAGAAATTCAAAGATTCCATATGGAGAAACAGCAATAAATGGGAACATGATATGTTGGGCAAGTGTTCTTAAAGTTGTATGTGAGGCTTCCTAACATGATGGTCTTGAATTCTTTTGCAAAGAAATCATAATTAAAAACACCAAGGTATTATTTTATCTGCATGCCAGATCTTGATTGGTGCTCCCCACTGTGTTGCTGGTGAAGTGAAGGAGGCAGCAGGATGCTCTCACACCTCCAAAGACATTTCTCTCTCGTGAAATGATGGCCCACTTACAGAAACACAATATCTGTTTCTTGGTCTTTCTCCATCTGCTCTCTGAGGAGGTTCCTTGTTAGCTGTGCAATCAATACAAAATGTATCTTCAGCCACTAGTAAATCTGGTTTATTAAAACACAGGTTTGACAGTTAATTCAATTGGTAACAAAGATGTAGCGCGGTCAATACAGAAACAAAAAGTGACTTTATAAGTGAGATACATATATCCTCTAGATGCAAATTATCTGATAATAGGGTATATTGGATGGATACAGACAAAAACACATTAGTGAGTTTAGCCTGGATAATTTTTTCCATTGCCTGCCAGTATTTAAGGTGTAAAGAGTCTCATCAGAGGCTTGAAGATCATCACTTTTTCCTGCTCGCATCTACTGTAGACAGGGAAAAAGCATGGAAAAAGAATTTGCTCTCTTCCTCACAGTTGTTTGTCTTCTATCTCTGTGGACAGACTATCATCTTGATCTCATTCCCATTGCAAACCAGTGGTAATATTCCCTTTTCCTTCAAAAGCAAGAGACCAAGCACTGCAGGAGTTCACATGGCATCCTTAGGTCCATTCTCAGGTATGTCACTGAGGTGTTGAAGTTATTTAGTGAAGACTTATGATAAGACTCTGCTTACATCAAAGGCATCATAAAGTGACACTGCAGCTGAACATAACCCTTAGATAGGCCAATTAAAATGTGACTTTCCCAGTGATTTTCCAAGTACTTTCCCACCTTAATGGCAATGACTTGTTTTCTGCATATTTCAGAGCTGAAAATAGCTAGCTGCTGTTATTTTTGTTTAGAAGCAACAACATTCAGTTTATAGAATGTTTTCTTCTAAAAGTTCTGAGGACTGAGAAAAGCATCTTCACTGAGAGAAACCTTCCTTTGGGTAGATTTCACGGGGAGGGAAGGCTTTCAGCACTTCTTTTGGTTTTCATGTGGGACAGACTTATTTGAAAAATAAGGTAATTAAAAGCATAATTTAGATGTGATCAATCTGAGTTTGGAGCCTGTTTTCACAGAATCATAGAATGGTAGGGGTTGGAAGGGACCTTTGGAGATCATCTAGTCCAAACCCCCTGCAGAAGCAGGTTCACCTAGATTATGTCACAGGTTTTCACTTAATTGCAATTGGTCTAATTTTTAGGAAGCATATTTTAAAAAGCATTCAGATGCTTAAAAATGCAGTCAGCCATTTGGTGAGATTTTCCAAAGTACCATAGGCATAGCTCTCCATTTCATTATAAAAGAGCCCTTCCTCTCCTCCTCCTCCTCTCTGCTCATCTTTCCCTGCTTTCCCAGCAGAGGTATATATTTGATGTCAGGAAGTTCAAAGAAACTGGAAGTTAATTTTATGGAAAAAAGGGACCAGTTTTCTCCTCAGAACAGGCAGGAGGTGAGGGGTTAGGGATGTCTTTGGCAGTGGTTTACCTCCGGGCTGGTTTACCTAGGTGTTGGAAACCACACCCTAGATACTCATTTGGTCCAAAATAATTTTAGTAGTCTGTCTTTGGATTCCTACATGGGAACTGAAGTTTGGCTTTAAGAAAAGCACTGGTAACACTAAGCATAAAACTAAGCATTGCAATGACCTCGAAGGAATCAGTGCACACGCAGAGAGCTGCAGGGCGCAGCCTGGTGCTCTGTGTGCCTGCATCCTGCCCTCACTGCCAGCAGTCTTCTTACTCATAGCACGCTATGACAACGCCATTTTCTTGAAGTCATTATCTCAGTTGAAAATCAGTGAAATGTTATGCAATATACCTTGGTGGTCTCTTCAGAGTGGAAAATCTAGAAATGTTAATGCCTTTTGAGCAACCTGAGCTGGTGCCAGGTACTGCTTGTCTCTGTCTGTATCATAAGTCAGCCTCAGCAGAAAGTACCTGTGATGCTTTATAGTTCTGCTATATGCAAACTTTTGGACAATTTTTGAAAAGAGAATTGGGAGAGTGTTAAGCATCTGTTGGGTGTCACAGCATGTGAACCACACACAGGGAAACTGAGCAAAGAGAGGTTCAGTCACAGACCCTGAGATGGTCAGGTGAGCAGTTTCCCTTCAAATCACTGGTGAAGTATTGTGAAATGAAATATACATACTAGTAGCAAGGCAAATCCCTTTCAATCTCTTGTCCTGGAGTGGGTGAATGCTAGAGGTGTATCTACATTGTTAAATATAAGAGAACCAGGGATCACACACAGACTTAACCTCTGATCATCCTGCCTCAGTTTTAACCACCCAGAACGAGTTCTCTCTAAGACATTTTTTGCAGTGAGTAGCATGGTTGTGGGCTGGCTAGCACAATGCAGCCACTGCCATTGAATAGTGTGGACCCAGTCTAGATGTCCCACTGGGACCATACCGATATTATTTTGCAATTCTGCATCAGTTACCTGCGGCACAAACTTTTGATTCTTGCTTTGAAATCTTCAGCAGCAAAGTAATAAAGGACAGGATCAAGGCAGCTGTTCGTGGCAGCGAGACAGAGAGCAACCACCAGTGCTTTGTGCACTGGCAGGTTGGCCTGGCTACAGCTGCTGTGCATCAGGTGGACAGTTCGCAGGACGTGATATGGCAGGAAGCAGAGGAGGAAGAGGATGAGAGTGATGATGATGGTTGACAGTGCCTTCTTGTGACAGACCGCCTTCTTGCGCTGCAGAGTCTTGGACTTGAGCAACACTTTGATTACAAAGATGTAGCACACAATAATTATGCAAAATGGTAGAATGAAGCCCACGACAAGGACAAAGCTGTTCATTATGAGAAGCCTGCGTGTGCTGGAGGGATGGAGGTCCAAGCATTTGACTGGGTTATTGTACCCAGTGACTCCCTTGATTAACAGAGGGCTGGCAGTTACCAGCACAAAGACCCATATAGCTGCACATATTATCTTGGCATACTTCATGTTGGTTACTTTCCAGCTTCTGAGCGGGTAGACAATGGCTATGAAGCGGACCACGCTGAGCACGGTGAGAAAATAAATGCTGCAATACATGTTGACGTACAAGGTGTAAGTCATGATCCTGCAGACAATATCACCAAATATCCAACGTGATCCCAACAGGAAATACGTGGCCCGAAAGGGCAAAGTGCTCACAAACATGAGATCTGAAACAGCCAAGTTCTGCATGTAAATGTTTACTGAGGTCTTCCTCTGTGAAGGCTGGAAGAAAACATAAATGGAAAGGCCGTTTCCAACGACACCCAGGAAGAAGACAAATAGATAGATGACAGGATAAATTACTTGCTTGAAGCTGTCAATGGTACAGTTGAAGGAGCTGTTAGTGAAGTTGTCATCTAGCATCATCTCAGAAGAATTCATAGTCTAGAGCCAGGCTCTCTTTGTCTATCTGACAAAGTAAAAAAAAAAAACCAAACAGTGTGAATTGTGGGTTGCAGGTCAGCCAAGCAGATCAGCTATTCAGGACTATTTTACTGAGGGTAGAAATTGCAAAATGCAGAAGGCAGTGGAAAGTAAAGGTTGATCAATGAGAGATTGCTTGTGATGTCCCAGTAAATTCACATTGCAAGGCATAAAGCCCCACGTCTAAAATTGGAGACTTTCAGTATTACAGCAGCTGGTTGTTGTCTCAACCTATGAAAGTGCTGCCTTTTAAAAATGAGTGCTATGTGTGTATTTCAATGACAACTCTTTGATCTTCAATGAACAAAACAAACCAACTTGCTATTAGCCATTTTATAGGAGGGAAGCTTTGAGTCCTCAATTATCTACCAGGTAGACATCAAAGCTTGATCAGAAAAGAAATCACTCTCCCCTGGTAAATCTGCATTTCCAATTAGGATAATGTAGTGGGTCTGGGATGGTAGTGATTTTCCACAGTAGCTCTTGCAGTGCTGTGTTTGTTGTTGATATCAATATTATGACTACCACTTGCATAACATCAAGGCTGTCCCTCCAGCATTCCTTCCCCCACCTTCACCAACAGCGGTGGGTGGGCACGATCCTGGGAGGGACCATGGCTGGGACAGCTGACCCAGGCTGACCAAGGAGATATTCCATACCATATGACGTCAGCTCAGTAATATAAACTGGGGGAGAGGAGCAGGAGGGGGAGGCAAGATTCATTCTGGGCCTTCCAAAAGCAACCGTCACGCGTACTGAAGCCTTGCTTCTCGGGAGGTGGCCGGACATCGCTGCTGATGGGAAGTAGAGAGTAACAGCTTTATCTGCTTTGCTTTGCTTCTTGCGCGCGCGCGGCTTTGCTATCTTTATATTAAACTGCTTTTATCTTAACCCACGAGACATTTGTCTTATTTTCTCCCCTTCTCTGGCTTGCTGAGGAGGTGGGTGATCAAGTGGCGTGGTGGGTGCCTGGCATCTAACCAGGGTCAAACTACCACAGATAAGAAGCCAAAAGAACTGAATTTGCCTTTTGGAACTAGTGAAAATGTTACAGTATATTGTTGGCAGTTTGTCCCTGAACTTTTCCTAGCAATACCAGAGGTATATTGGTTAACAACAAAATGTATAAATTAAGGATATTGTGACCTTAAACACTGTGTACTGTGCTAGTCATGTATGGTCCCTCTTTAAGCTACCTCCTCCTTAACCTATATTTCTCCTATGTCTCTTTTCGTAGGGCCATTGCTTCACTTATCACTTTCTCAACCCTTTCTTGTGCTCAACTGCCCAGCATCAGACAGCCACCTACATGCCTTGCAGCCCTAATAAAAATGGCCTGTGAGAAAATGAGCTGCCTTCATGGAGTGATGTTTTTTTCCTATAAGGGTATAATTCAATCAAATTGAAATCAGTCACTGATAAAACACTCTAAAAATATTTTTTTTTCTTTCTCATTAGAGTCTATTTCCTTGCTGAACTCCTGGTTTCTTCTCTCAGCTGACTTGCAGCTATTAGTATTTTGAAAGCAACGTTTCAGTATTGCTGGTTTAAGAGTGGGAAGAATTCCCTCTCTGCATCTGCCAGCATATTATAGAGACGGAGCATGAACAATTTTAGTCTGAAAACCAGAACTACATGGCATTTCTAGATGCATGAAAAAGCATGTCGCCTGCACTGGGCTCTCAAGGAGAGGACTCAATCCTCGCTTGTCACAAGATGGGAAAGTGCTGACTCGGAGAAGGGGGATACTTACTCACAAAAATGTCATACCCATCCCTGAAGTGCCTGGAATCATGCCTCCAGAAAATATAATAATATCTATTGAGCTCAGGAGCACTGAAGATTGGAAGTAGGCTAACGGCATGTTTGGGCTCAGCAGAGCCACAGACTCAGCAAACATATGCCCCTAAAAGGAATCTCCTCATTTGAGATCCGATTTCCTCATGGAGGGGAGAGACAAGGAATACTTCCTCAGAACAAACCTTTTGCAATCAGAGGAGTTTTGAATAGTTTTGTTCCCCTTTTGCAGCAGCCTGAAGTACTGCAAAGGGAAGAGCCTTTTTGACTGTATTTTCCTATAGCCCAAGACTTACTGCCTTTAGAAATCCCAAAAGACAAGAAAATACCAGTGAAAAGATCTGCCACCTGTTGAAGCAAGTCTGTTGTGTGTGAAACCTGTTAGTTACAGGTATCAAATGAGGGTGAAGAACTTGGCGTGTGGACAAAGTCAAAGCCCTGCTGAGCACTACAAGTGGTGGCTTGTGGCCTTGCCCTGTCTGCTGAAGGACAGGAGCAACAAAAATTCAGTTGATTAAAAGCCCTTGGATCCCAATACTCTGAGAAGGGCACTACAAGCACAGAGGCTGAGGGCACTTTGCTCAGGCTCTTCCTATGAGGTTATCTAGCTAACAACTACCATTAAAGCAATTTTGTGCTCCTCATTTCTCCTTCCAGATAAAGATCTTTAGAAAACTTGAGATGTATGTGTAATGGAGAAAAATCCTTAGACTCAGCAAGAAAGCCAGTGGTCACCCTCCTTTTAAAATTATCCAAACAAAACCATTAAGCTCTTATGGGTGTCGGAGAAAGATGCTGGACACCAGTCAATTGAAAACTGTTACCAACTATGATGTCTGCCCTCAGTCAAGGGCCAGAAATGACTCGTGTGATTATCACGTGTAGATGATCCTATTAGTTGTGTTTTAACATAGACATGAATGTAGAAAGGAAGGTGCAGTGAAAGATTTCTTTCATATATGACTGTGTCAAGCAACCGCAGAGGAGAATGAATAATTTTTTCACACTTCTTGAAACCAAGAGCTGTTTACTAGCCAGCTAAGGCTAGGAGGTGGCTCCTAGATAAACAGAAGGAATGACATATCTAAGGACAGGCAAAAAAACTTTGTTCTCAGCAAGAGTGTCCAGACAATCTCCTGGGTCAAGAATGGACAAGGTAGGTTTTGGCTGAGATACTAGACCTATGGGGTCCCTTAAAACAAGAAAGATTAGTAGTAAGGTCTATAAGTCCTCTGAGAGTCCTCTCTTCAGTGGTATTGTAAGACCTCTCTGATAGAAACTCTCAACAGATTTTTTTCTATATATGAGTTTCCCAGATAGAAGCTTTCAAGTGGAAGCAGGTGGTTCATGTGCCAAGGCTCTGACAATAAACCTGGCAGGAGAGCGAGTATGTCAGCCAAGCAAAACAAAGGGAGGCTTTCCTGAAATAACGGCAGTGTAAATAGATTAGATGTAGAATCTGAGTGAGATTTTGTCTTTTCTTCATCTCTGTGAGTCTTTTAGAAATATTTAGAGATTGATTGGTATGGATTTAATAAAGAAATATTTACCTTTCATAATAAATTACATAGAAATTACTTATGATCTATTGTAAATGGAGTATATTTGTTATGAAGAAATATTTTGCCTTTTATCTTAGCCTGGCTTGAGTGTGATTTAAGGTAAGAGGATAACAGAAAGACATTCCTTGCCTAAGGTTAATCTAACACCCTTAACAAACAGATGGGTGTGCAATCCAGGTGGGAAACTTAGTAGAGTAAAAGTAAGAGGACATTTATTTAATTGGAGGAGAGACTGAACTAATAAATTTACCCCTAAACCATCATGTTTTAGGCTTGAAATGCTGATAGCAGTCCAGTAGCAAGGCAGGATCTTCCCTGTAATCTTCTCAGTCTGTGATGTGTGCAGCCACCTCCCTGGGCTGATTTCGTGCATGCATGTGCAGGACAAAGAGCTGGGAACGTGGAGGGAGGAGAGTGGCTGTCTTGAGGCAAGAGTGGCTCAGCAGGAGCAGGGCAGGAGCCTGGAGAACAGTCATGAAGTATCTGTGCAGATCGGTTAGGG
Source organism: Urocolius indicus (assembly GCA_013401255.1). NCBI lineage: Eukaryota > Metazoa > Chordata > Aves > Coliiformes > Coliidae > Urocolius > Urocolius indicus. Next base: position 92,030 of record WBNH01002854.1, read on the forward strand.
GTGCCAGAGAGGTGATGTCTGTGGTGATTGCAGGTACCAGGGATGAAGGTGGGATCTTCGAGGTCCAGCAACAAGACAAGAGAAGCTCAGGTTGCATGCAGTGGTTCAGTGTGTGGATGAGGCAGTAGAGAGGAGAAAATCAGGTATTTAAGGAACCGAGGGATCTTTTTGAATAAAGCAATGCAGAAAGGAGACAGAGCACCACACCCAGAGTGGAGCCAGGCTGCTGGTTCTGCAGAATAAAAGGATTGCAGAGGAGTATTTAATTAGAAGCAACAGGAAAGCTGGTGGGCATGGGGAGTACAAGTGGGCTAGACTGATGAGACCTGAGAGGAAAGTGAACGCATATCCAATGCACTTCTGAGAAGGCCAGGATGGAAATAAAATCCAACAGCAATAACTAAGGAAGGAAAATCCAACTTCCCACAGAACCAGTTGGCTGGCGCATGCGATCCTGAGTGACTGATCAAAAGGAAATCTTACATGTAATTCTACACCAGTGCTCGAAGCACAAAATGAGTTGGGGGAGCTGGAAATCTTGGCATGAGACAGCAACCTTGGTGCAAGGGGCACCTCAGAAAACTGCTGGAGAGAGGATAATCAAGAGGAGCCTGTGTTGCCATGCTACCAGCTTTATGGTAATGTTAGCGTAGGATGCACAGGTGGAGGAGTGGCACTGTGTATGAGGAACTATATAGCTTGCAGCAGCATAAAAATATTATGGCTAAAAAGAAGCACCACAGAGTTCTTGTAGGCAGACATCCCATACTGTAATAATAAAAATATAGTACTAGAAATGCACTACCAAGCTCCTCATCATGATGATGACAGTCATCAAAAATGTTGAGTGAGAGTAGAAAGTTGAAAGCAGGTAGCAATACCAGGAGATTTTGGGTGCCTTTATCAAGATGCAATGCTGCAGCAAAATGAGATACACCGTCATATGCAACAAGTGCCTGACTCCTAGAATAATCAGCCATGGAAACAAGTTCACAACTCAAGATGCTGTTCTATATTTGATCTTCAGTGCTTCAGAAGTCCTAGTTCAAGTAGGTTTTGGTGGAGGGAGCCCTGTACCAGCCATCACTGTAGAACTAAGTCCGAAAGTGCTGTGGGACAGAGAAGCAGTCTCAAAAGGAATAAGTCTACATAATTTTGGAGGCTATTTGGAAAAACAAACAGAAAAATTAAAAAAAAATGTATTAGAAACCTACGTTCCAAAAGCAATCGGCATTTTAATAAATATTGAGCCCAATGTCTATCAGAATAGTTAGAAAGACTATTACAATAAAAAGATCACCATTTAGAAAGGAGAAGGCTTGCCCAAATGGGGAGAACAGGAAAATCTGTATTATGTCAGATTAAATATGAAGAGGAAATTAAAAGCAGTAACAACAACAACAAAAAGAGTGAAAAGTATCTGGTAAAGGATGCAAAACACCCAGTAAGTTTTGTAAATCTACTGGAAGATGGAAGATTGCTAAGGAACTGGCAAAGTTGTTTGGTAGCAAAAGATCTCCTAGAGACAACAAGGCCATAGCAGAGAAAGTCTGTGAATTTACATTTCCCTGCCAAAGATGAGGTATTCTCATGCTTGATATAGAAAATGGGTCAGAGGAGCCAGCTTCACTCAAGGGATGTGTGTGGGAAATGTCAAACTGACCAGATAAGTGAGAGGCCAATAAGTAATCAGGACCAGATGGCATTCATACCCAGCATCCCAAAAGATCTCAAATTTGAGACTGTTGGCCAAGGCATGTAACCCACCATTATAATCAGGCACTGTGCCAGAGGACTGACTTGTCTACAAGAAGGGTTTGAGATGGCAGCTCAAGGGCCGAGTCCGTTGTCTCGGTGCTGGGAGATACCAACCACAGAGACAGATTTTCACCTCTTGTTCACTATGGCAGTTCTGTAATAAAGAATGAAGGCTCCGAGCTTGTAGAAAAAAACAATTTCCTGATAAAGAGCCAATGTCTCTTCTAAAAAGAGTGATCTTGTCCTGCTCACCCAATCAAAGGCAGTGAGGACAATGGATGAAGCCATCATTACATATATATATATACACATATATACACACATATGTATATGCAGATATGTATCCATATGAACAGTTGCATTTGTCAAGGCCTTTGACAAAGCTCCACACCAAGGGGTTTCTAAGTTGCCAGAGAGCCGAAAGGCGTGTTCTTTTATGGACTGAAAGCTGACTGAAAATTAAGAACTCTCCATCATCTTCAGTAAGTCATGGAGAACAGGAGAGGTGCCTGAGGACTGGCAGAGAACAAATGTCACTCCAGCCTTCAAAAAGGGCAAGAAGGAGGAGCTGGGTAACTACAGACTGGTCAGACTCACTTGCAGCCCTGGGAAAGTGATAGAGTGACTTATCCTGGGTGTTGTCTCCAGGCATTTAAAGGACAAGAGGGTCATTAGGAGCAGACAGCATGGCTTTACCAAAGAGAAGTCCTGTTTGACCAACATGATTGGTAGCCTTTTATGAAGATGTAACCAGGTGGATGGTGGCAGTGCAGTGGATGTGGTTTATCTAGATTCCAGTAAAGCATTTGACACCATCTCCCACAGCATCTTTGCAGCAAAACTGAGAAAGTGTGGGCTGGATGATTAGATAGTGAGGTGGATTGTTAATTGGTTGAAGGGAAGAAGGTAAGAGAGTGGTGATCAATGGGGCAGGGTCGAGTTAGAGGCCTGTGTCTAGTGAAGTCCCTCAGGGGTCAGTGCTGTTCAATATATTAATTAATGACCTTGATGAGAGAAACAGAGGCACTGTCAGCAAATTTGCTGATGATATTAAACTGGGGGGAGTGGCTGACACACCAGAAGGCTGTGCTGTCATCCAATGAGACCTGGACAGGCTGGAGGGCTGAGTGGGGAGAAATCTAATGAAATTCAACAAGAGCAACTGCAGAGTCTTGTATATGGGAAAGAAGAACCACATGTACCAGTACAAGTAAAAACCCACTTAGACAAGTTCCTGTGTGATCTACTCTAGGTGGTCCTGCTCTGGCAGGGGGATTGGACTAGATGAGGTCCCTTCCAACTCTTAAGATTCTGCGATTCTGTGATTAATGAATCAGCAATGGTATCCTGTAGAGTTTGGTAATGAGATCAGATTTATTCAATATTTGGAGAAGACAATTTCCAGGCTCACAGGGCTAGCACATTTTAATGCAAGTTTTTGCATGCTAGGAAAAATAATCTAAACCATGCCTACATTATATAAAAAACTGACTGTTACATTTAAGAAAGGGCATTTGACATTGGCATCACTGACCATCTACTCAAATAATTTCTGCATTGACTGCCACAGCAGAAGCAACCAAAAATGTCATCAAAATGAGGAGCACCATCAAGAAGGCTATAGGAAAAAAGTAGAGTATCACTTTGTATAAAAACTCCATGCATCCCCATAGTGAGCAGTTCTGGTCTCTACACCCGAAAAAGAGATTATGGAGTTAGAGGAGGTTCAGAGAGTGGCAAGTAAAATAATCAAGGAGACAGAGCAAGATCTAAAAAGTCTGACTCCTCAGTACAGACAGGAGGATGCTGAAAATGGACGTGATGAAGGTTTATAGAGTCACAAAAGTGTTGGATGATGCGAGCGTGCACTGTTACTCATAGGGTCCTGCGGTACTGGGAGTTGGGTTGCTCAGCACAGTGGTTGAGTCTGCTTCTAAACAGATACAAGAGGGTGCTCCTCTGTACAGTGAGGAGCCAACAGTGCTGGAAGCTTGCTGTCACATCAGGCAGTGCAAGCAGGTGACTCGGTAGGCCCCAGTCAAGATCCAACAAATACAAGACAATACACAGGAAACAAAAGACATGGTAGGATGTACTCCCCACTGCCCATGAACATTCAAGAAGCTGGGGAAATGCAAGGGGAAAGCACTCTGGAAGGTGGTCCAGCAGGTGATCAGATCCTCATGGTGTTTCTAACTAATTTCTCTCATTGCCACCATCAGAAATTGGATACTGGATTAGATGGACATTGGTCTGAGCTGCTAGCACATTTCTTACAGCCACAATTTGCTCCTAGTTCCTGGCAGTGTAACAGCCACAATTCACTCTACTGTCTTACCCTTAATTCCTGCTGGTGAAATGAGACAAACACCTGTGGTGATATTAATACAGAGATTCATAGAATCACAGAATGATTACCGTTTGAAAAGACCTTTAAAACTGTTCAGTCCAACCACTAGCCTCACACTGCCAAGTACATCACTAAACTAAACCATATTCCTCTGCACCTCATCTATGTGTCTATTAAATATCTCCAGTGATGGTGACTCCACCATCTCCCTGGGCAGCACACAATGGGATCAATTTCTGTGCTGTGCCTGGACAGAAGGAAGAGGTATGGTGGAGAAATGATGCTGCTAAAGGTATAAATATGAAACCTCTGCTTTCTCTGCAGTTGTAAACATGAAATTTTCTGTTTCCAATCTGCTGAACTCAGATTCTGAAACACTGTGTTTGCTATAACATGAGGAACTACCTAAGAACCTATTTGTAATAGTGGTCTGCTTATCCAAAGTTAAGTAGGGAAATCCAGTTGTTCATTCAAAAATATTTGTTTTTCCTCTGTTAAGCGATAAATATATAAATTCTTTTGTATGCCAAGAAAAACAGATATATCTATCACCATAACTGTTTGTCTGAAGAGAACTCGAGATATTATAGTCTCATGTTCATTACTTGAGACAGTTATCACTGATATATAGGAGATCACTTGCATTTGCCACTGTACTTCTGAGAAAAACAGAAGTTGCCAGGTTTTTTAAGTTCCCTTCGTTTTTTTTCCAGTATTTACTCTGTATTTCAGGAGCAGCGTTACCAAGAGTAAATGTAACTGTATGTAATATTTTGAATTAACACAAAATTAATCAAAACATAGCATTTTATTAACCTTTCTACGTGCACAGGATATTTTCTTTAAATCAAGATTCTCACATTTAACACCTTTTATTTTAGAAGTTTGCCATAAACCAAGTATGTATTTTTCATCTCATTAAAAAAAAACAAGGCTCACTTAATCAGATCCACAACTTGATTGTTAGCTTCCATCTGGCAAACGTTCCTAGTTACATAAATTCACCCTCTTTTCTGCCAAAAAAAATTTTCTCAAGACCAGCTTTGTCACAGAGAAGTTAAGTCAAAGACCAAAGCTTCCGACAAATAAAAAGCTTACTGTGAGTAATAAGAAACACAAGTAGATAGTATTTTAATCATTGCAACCATTTTAATCTACATCAGAAAAAGCAGACAGATCTTGTCCTACCTCAGCTCGTGTGCCTTCTGGTGTGTTAAGTATTTCCTTCTTCTGCTTCTGTTCCCCACAACTCTCAGTTTTGCTAGTGGAAAGGAAATACACAAAAACTTGAAGCAGAACCCAAGTGCTATTTATGTAGAAGCTTCAGAAAAGCAATAAGCAGTAAGAAAGGGAAAGAAGTCTTGATTAAAAGATCTTACATCTTCTTATAAGAGAAATACTCTTTACTCGTGGAGTGATGCAGGCAATCACATGACAATTGTTCTTAATGTTCATCCAATGAAAGAGGCCCCACAACTATGTGACATGATGGGAAGCTTTCTGGATTTCTATATTTGGGCCCACAGTTCCATATAAATGCTTTCAATAATTAGGGTTGCTCAAAATATTAGAGGAGATCCCCATATAAATTTCACACAGATTGATAGAGATGTAGTTCTCAGAATTATGAAGAGGATACGTGCCAGGGTTGTTTTGCAGGCCTTTCGTGTAGAAACCACAGGAAGAACAAAACTGTAAACAGGATGCTAGGAATTGGTGCGTAATCTCATTCAGCTCATAGTTTGTTTGAGGCTGAGTTTAGAGACCTGAGGGACTAATTTTGTTGGAATTTTTATAGGAACAGAATACATAGCTCTGTTAGGCCTTGAGCAAGTGGCTGCAGAGAACACCTTACTCCCCCTTAATGTTTTCCCACTTCTCAGCAGAGCAATATTGGCTGCAGAGATGGGTAGTCCAAGCCCACTGCAGTAGTTAAATAGGTATCTATACATACTCTAGGTACAACAGCTTGGCTATTCCTCTCCTTTCCTGTCAGCACAAGGATGACCAGACACATTCAAGTGCTTTCTAGCTGCTGTGTTCTCTTTTGTATAGGTGGCAGGTCAGGAGTCCACAGCTCAGCAGATGAGGAGTCTCCCAAAAAATCCTCCTTGCCACCCACATGTGTAGTTGTCTGCACTCCAAAGTGCTTCAGATAATAATTGCAATCGGTCCTTCATTGGCTCCTTGTGCTTGATTCTCATTTATTAATCTTCGCTCTGGTTGTAGATGTGGACTTGAGGAGAGTCAAAATAGTCCTCTGGGTGTGCTCCCCATGCAGGGTCGTGGTGGAAATATGCAGTGGCTGCAAAGACTCATGTCAATAGAGTTCGCAAATCTCTATGCCCATTGAGGACATACATACGGCTTGAGAGTGGGTCTGTAGGTGTTTTTTTTTTAGCATGGGGCTAAAACAGGACACAGAAAACCAGCTTAGCTAGAACCTAGTCTAACACCGTTCATCTCTGGAGTGAGCAGAAAATTGATTAGTGCTTACGTTTGCTTACATTTGGATTGTGAGAGCAAAGTAAGCTTAAAAAGCCCCAGACCTAGAGTGGATTTTCAAGGTCACAGAATCACAGGTGCAACATGCCTGTAAATTGGGATGCTCCTGAGATCACTGGTGCCTGACTTAAACTTTGCCAACTCCAGTGGCAGCCATGGCCATGGATAAGTGTTCTCTTGCAGCTGTGGTTGCACTGGCTTCTTTGATTACCAGCTGATTCCCAATTTGCTGTGGTCTGCCTGCAGAGTGGCTTGTGCACTTCCTAACCCCATTCAGTCATTGAGGCAGGTACCATAGACACTTGAAACAGGAGGCCTCTGCTCACCCAACCCATATGGACTGAAGCAGGGTAGAAATACTCCTGTGAGCATCTTGGCAGGCAGATTTTAAGGCCAGATTCCTTTGGGAAGGAGCCATGACACACATCAGGTAGCAGCATGAGGTGCTATTGCTTCAGCCATCAAGGCCAGGGCCAGGGGACGGCTACGGCTTTGATGTTCACTCCAGAGATGCCCCAGTAACTCAGACTGCATCTTATTTGCAACTGGCAGAGACTAATTTAGGCATTGCGGTAGCAGTCTGATGACAACTCCATCACGTGGCACACAGTGATAACCACTCAGGGACTGATAAGCAGACTGTGCTCAGATACACAAGGTCAGAGAGCAAAACATGCAGAAAAGTTAGACATTGATCACATTTTATTTTCCTGAATGTGTTTTGAGAATATCTCTTTGACCATGTGATATGGTTATCTTCATTGCCTGAATAATTTCTCACATTCACCTTTTTAAATGCCCTGCTTCCTGGAGAGTACTCTTTCCTCCCTTTAATAAAGTAATTCTTTATTTTGCTTTTAGCTTGGCTTTGAATAAATGAGGTTGTCTGCCAACTCATCCTGCACCTGATGAGCTAGATCTGGAGTGATTGCTTGGGATTTTTTAGAAACAGTCACTGAATGACTCAGCTTCCGAGGGGAGTTTATTACATTTCTTACTAATAAAAACTTCAGTAATTCTGGAGAAGACATCTCAGAATATCATGAAGAATCAGACTTTCATCACAAGATGCTACGTGTATATCGCATATTCAACAGTCAGGAGCCCAGATTATTTCTGAATTTTGAGTCCCATAAATTATATAGACAACTGAGGATGCAGCAGAGTGCAAACTACCCCTTTGTGCTGCAGCTACTCTCCGTCCTGCCTGTTTCTCTTCCCTTTTGCATTTCTGCTCTATGACATTTTCAAGACAGAAAAGAGGGAGTGACTCATCCTTTTTTTTCCCCCTTCTCACAATCCACTGCCCCTTCTGCACTGCGCAGGAGCACTGCACTGCTCACAAAGGAGGGCTCCAGCCCACAGCAGCAAGCAAAGTCACCACTGCAGGCTCCGAATGCATGAAGAAGACAAACTTTAGACCTGAAATAAGCACTCCCAGCCAGGTAGAAGCAAAAATTTAGACTCTCCTTTTCCTGTTCAGAGTTTCTCATAGGCTAGTTGAAGAGTCTTCATGTGCCATGCACTACTTGATGTGAATGCCAGTCCAGGAGACTGTTCCCCATATTCCCTGCATAGGGCAACTGGGACATCACAAGCACACACCATGCTATTACATGCTCCGTAAGGCCAGGCATCCACTCACAGCACCACTGTGTCACTCTAAAATCAAGTGACCTGCTATCTGAGGTCAATCTATTGTCTGGTTTGTGCCTCTGTCATTGCAGTCTCACTGGTTTACTTCACACCTTGGCAGAGGAGGCTGAGAGCTGCTGAAACCCATCTGGGTCTTGATGCATCTGCACATCCCAACAGACTCATGCAAACCCACCAGTTGATGGGGGATGGATGCATTTGCACACCAGCTCAGTTAGATTGTAAACTACATAGCCATGAGGACTGTGCACAGGAGACATGGAATCCCCACAGCACCAGGGGAGCTGGGGTGAGATGTCATTTGTCCCAGGCAAGACAGATGAAGGAGTCTGCATGTTTTCCTGTCTGCAGGAATGAACTTTCAGTGGCAGACTTTCACTTTTTTCACACCAAGAGATTTTTGTAAAAATGGATCTGTCAAACAAGCAGAAGGGATAACCTCCATTGAAGATTTTAGCACTGCATGTCTTCAACATGACAGCTTAGCCTACTAACACATATCTGTTTCCAGAGACTAAAATTACAGAGTCTACATTAATTTTCTGTACAATCCAGAAAAAAAGAAAAACAACCAGGATCCAATGTTAGCAGCTCATTTGCTGTCAGCCATAAGGCTGGATAGATGAGAAGATGAAAGTGACTGTTCCATGAAGAAGGAAATAGAGGTAATTTTAAAAAGAAATTACACACAAAAGAAAAACATAGGAGCTTTTTCAAACTGTTTCTTTTGCAATATTGGTAATGACATCTTTTTTAATTGCCTGTAGTCTTTTCTTAATTGCTTACCGTTACTCATTAATACATTGATGAGGGCAAACAAATATTAATATATAGATATAATGGAAAAAGATGTCTAATGTTGCCTTTATGTAAGCTAAACCGTTCTTTTTCAAGTATGAAGTACTAAAACTAGAAATGTTTTTTTGCCAGTCCCTCCAAAGGTGGCTTTGGGAAGAATTGATTGTCTCCAAAAGCTGTGGAGCTGAGGGCAGCTGGGAGCATTAATGCTCTTCCTGGAGAATGATCGATCCAAACTCTGAAAAGACTGAACTGGAGCAGGACAAAACACCAAACACTTTCTCAGGCCTTCATCTGAAGTCCACTGAAGTAACTGAAAAGACTAGTGTCTTTTTGGATTAAAATCTAAATAAGAGAGCCTCAAACAGTGTGACTGGAAAAAATAAAGAAATTTTCTCTTCAGCTAGCTAAAAGCACTTCAGACTTAACATGTGCAAGATTATCAGCCTGCCAGGTATATTCTATCTTCCCTATGTAGCATACCTTTCAAAATCTCCCCCTCTACTTCTGCAGCCATTTACCTACATAGCAGTAACTATCGTGATGCTGAAGTGACTTTTTGCTTGAATTATGTGTTTTGAGGAACTGCACAGTCTGCAGTTGCAACCTGTTTCTGGTTGGTGTGTTAGAAGTTACAGCATTATTGGGATCATGAAAACGCAGAGTCTGAAGGATTTGGCAATGAATCTGATCATCTCTCTCCTAAGACCTGACCTCCTAGAGACTGGTCGTTTGTGTGTGTTGGCACATGTATGCAATTCTACAGTTCCCTAAGTACAGAGCACTGTGTTTGAATCAGTGTTTACCCCATAGTAAAAGTAAACATGCATCACGTGTTATTCTGCTGAACTCTCCCTTCTTACAAATACAGAATCTTGACGTAAAACAAGTTTGCTTTCTCCTCTTTTTGCTGACTCTTTTCCAATATCCCTGACCCAACAGCTGCATGAAAACCAATGGCAACACTCCAAAATCAGAATGACAAGATTTAGGTGGTCTCCATTTTACATTCAGTGCCTAAACACTACCACAAGATAGGAGTCTTTCCAGACCAGTCTGGAAAGGTTTGAGCAGCCTGACATGGGCTGGCTACAGTATTGGGTGACTGTCAGTTAAACTTGCTGGGATTTTACAGCAAAACAGGGAACTAGCTCACTCCATCTTGATCAAGCTCTCATGTTTTGCTTTCAGAGTCCTCAGTGCAATGAGGACTAGCTGGGTAGAGGCTCACTGCTCTTTTGCTGCAGGAAGAGTAAAAAAGGGAAATACACAATTTAATTCAGTTTCGTATGGCAGAGAGGTTTCTTTCGCTTTGTTGTTTTGCTGCAAGATCAAAGCTCTTGAAATCCAGAGGATGCCACCAGAGAAGAATTAGCACAAAGATTTTAGTTTTATGTAACATTCCCAATACCCAGTGACTGAGCACTTTAGAAGAGAATAAACAAAATGAAGCTATTTGTTCAGCACGTTCCAACACCCATCCATCTGCCTCCCTTTGTATTCACAGTCCCTCAGTCACAACTTTTCTTATATACTACTGTCAAAAATATGACTCATTTTTCACATAATAGACTGAAGGAAAAGTTGAGAAGTTTTTATACATAAAAAAGCTTTCTCTTGCCTAGGATTTCCTGGATCAACTCCTATTTTACTTCTCATTAAAAAGAATGACACAATGAAAATGTACTTTTTCTAGCCGTAGTTATCTGCATCAGGACTCACTGTCTATGCCACAATTAGCTCTGCTTGACTCTTCACAGAACCAGGCAAATGAAGCTTTGGTATAGCTAATTTTAGGACAAGGAAATATGTCAAATGCCATGGCCACAAGGGGACTAAGTGTTAGCACAGTTCATACAATTAGTGAATTTGGTGAACAGAAAGAAGCCTCCTCTACTCTAGTCAGGCATCTTCTAAGCTCAGCTTGACACTCTTTCATAGCCTCAAAGCAGAAGCCACTCTATCCAAAGTGGGGACACTAGTCAAAATGACTGCCCACATGGCTCCATCAGGTTTTCAATCTGTGTTGCATCATCCTAAAAAGGTGTATCCCCCAGCAGATAAAGTGGTGGAAGTCCTGCACTGCTGGTGACATCCTCAGTGACCACCCCTTTTCCATGGCACCATGCTGTACTCTGCTTGCCACAAGGCTGCCACATCGCATCTGTTTGATATGCCACAAGGTTCCCAGGTTAAGGCTGTGTTTGCCTAGTACATTTCTCTCCACTGTTGTTTTCCATATGCTAGACTGGTTTTAACAACATCTCGCCTGGCTGATAGACAACAGGCAAAACACACAGCAGGCTGTCAGCAGATTTCCAAGTAAGATGAAATCTCACAGCTTTTTTTTCCACACAAATCTTATGCTTTCCCACAATGATATCTTCACATGCATCAGAAAAGCATTGCTGCTAGAGGAATCTGTCTTGTGTTTGACTGAACATCACTTGCCAAGCAGAGAAGGGGAGAGATCCAGCACACACACAGAGGTCCTCTCCTAAGTCTGCTGGGATGCTTGACCCCCGTGTGCAGTGTGTGTGGCACCATGCTCAGCTGAGGAAGGCTCTTACCAGTGTAAATTATGTCTCTGATCAGCAAACTCATCTTTCTAATCTCTCACTGCTGAGAAATGTAATTTTTCTTGGTTGCCACAATCACTAGTACCCATGCACAGGACAGGAGTGGGACTGAGGCCCATCGCATCTGTTTGAGGTGCTCGAACTTTGCCAGGTTATACTGTGATGCTAAAGTTACTACAGAAAAGCAGAGGCTTATGTAAAGAGGAAACAAGACAAAATTAATATGCTTTAAAATCAAGGCAGTTCTTTACCTTTTGGATTTTACCATGACTTGATAGAACTACGTGGTGTAGTCTCTAGAGAGCATCATTCCAAGGAAAGCTCCAAAGAACAGCCTGTTTGATATGTCTTCTGGACTTCATTTGCTTGATTCTATACTTTCACTCCCTAGGCCTCTCCTAAGTGCATTCAGTAAGATAGTAAGTATCATTCCCATGAGCTAATTAAATTACTTCTAGCAAATTTGTGTCAGCATTTATATTGTATTCGCACCATTACATTGGAATTTAAACCTTTCATTTCACCACTAATCAAACGCAATTCTAGAAAATAACTCAAAACTTTTAATTTGACAATGGTGTCATGTCTTAGTTTTTTAATAGTCAAGCATGGACAGTATAACTTCTGCAGGCAATAGAGTAGTTTCTATGTAACAGTGCAGCAGCACTGCTCTCTTGTCAGGTAAACTTCCTAGGTCTAAGTATGCTCTGTTTGCATCTCTGCAGAGCTTAAATACTTTAGTAGGGTCAGCAGCATTATATGCAATATCGTCTAGATACATCCCTAGAAAATTCTGCTTCCCTTTGAAAGGCAATCCTGAAAAATGTGTGCTAGGGTAAGCAAATTGGCTGTGGGAACTGCATGGACCCACTGGTTTTCATTTTTTGCCTCTCTGCACTAGCACATATCCATCACTTGTACTGCTGAAACATATTAGAACTGGCTTTGAGAGACGGAAGTGCTAAAATTAGCCAAGAACTGGAAGCACAATATTGCTATGTCAAGAGCTTGCTGTTGGGCGACGGAGACTCTTTTGTGTTCGATATAGCAAATTGTACTAAAGCTAACACAATATTTTACAGTGAAAGACTCCTTTGCTTCAGCATAAGAAATCTTAGCCACAGCTAGCATTCACATCTATAAAGATACCATCTAAATTACGTTTGATTGTCTCTTGAGATACAATATTTGCAGGCCATAGCCATAGAATCATTAACACGTTGCTTCTCCTTACGCAACTATTCAATGGAGGAAAAATTTTCACAAGGAACTAATGAAGAAGAAATGGCCAACATGTATCAACACACTGTTGGATGATCATCAGCCATACTTGTGGTCACCAGCAACATGAGAGAACATAGCTAGAAAGCAGTGACTGCCTTGACTGTGCACAACAGTAGCCTTATTTAAACTATGCAGAATGATTAATGGGGATCTCACTCATGTTTACAAATACCTAAATAGTGGGTGTCAGGATGCTAGGGCATCCCTTTTTTCTATGGTAGCTAGCAACAGGACAAAGGGTAATGGGATGAAGCTGGAACACAAAAAGTTCCATTTAAACATAAGAAAAAAATTATTTCTCTGTGATAGTGAGGGAGCCCTGGCACAGGCTGCCCAGGGAGAGTGTGGAGTCTCCTTCCTTGGAGGTCCTCAAGACTCGCCTGGACACGTTCCTATGTGACCTGCTTCTGCAAGGGAGTTGGACTAAATGATCTCTAAAGTTCCCTTCCAACCGCTACCATTCTATGATCCTATGATAAGCTGTACAATAAGAGTTAGATTCGCACTTCAGCCATTTGTGTGTGCTCAGAAAAAAGCTCTTTCTAGTATTATAGATGAAAACATAAGAGTTGATTTATCCAATACACTGATGTCAGTTGATTGTTCTTTAAAAAAACAAGCAAAAAGAAACAAAAACCCTCCCCATACCAAAAAGCTTTATTCTTAAAGCCAGATTTTGGAAGATTAAACCTATGAATGTACACACACATTCTTCACCTCACTGCAAGAGAAAATCAGATAGCAAGAAAGGCCACACAAAATTCTCACTTTGCCTGGCACCATTCCTGTGATGGGGACAAATCAAGGATGCCTGTGGAGCAGTTCAATAAAAAGTTAAGTAAGTAGAGATGCTTCTCCAAAATAGTATTTCTGCTGTCAACATCTCTTGCTTAAAGATTTGTTACAGGAGAACTGCCTGGAGATTTAATAATGCTTAATAGGTTTTTCCTCAATGACTTTGCCCCTGTCAACCTTTGGCAACATCTTGCACAGAAGAGTTCCCTTGCAGAAGTATCTATCATGGAAAATATGGGCTGCAGAATTAGATCATGTACATTAGACATATGTACGCACATACATTAGAACTAGCTGCATGAAAATAACATCCTTTTATCTTTTTTTAAGCCTACTGGCTGCTGTGTTTCTTTTAGACTCCTTACTTCTTGTTTGGAAAGAGGGCAGGAAAAAATTGTTCCTTCTCGCATATGAAGAAGGGGTGGGTTGGTTCAGAACAAAGATATACCTAGAGCAGCATCCAGCCTCCAGCGGGGCTGACATTTCTATTGCTATCCAATAGCTGCTCAATTGCTTTAAAGGTCCATTTACTTTTAGATTCTTTAATATCTTTTGAACATTGACAGGATGCTGAATCCAGATGTCCCTTATTCTCATAATTTTTTCATTCAGAGGATTATAATATATTTGTGTTACATAACTTCCCATTGTAAGATTTCTTCCTCACTATAAAAACAGTTCTTTCATGCTACAAAATATTCTTCCTCCCTGTGTCTGGTGTATGCATCTAGCCACTAATTCTCAATGTTTTTTTAACAGCACTACTAGTAAATCACCAAGCTCACATGCCAGGTTTCCAAATTTGCAGATCCGTTTTTTCACATTAACTATCATCCATTCCTTTGATACTAAGACAGCTGTAAGTGTGAAGTTACACATTACAGTGAGAAATTCAGTAGTTTCTACCTTGAGCTCCTTTGAGGCACTTTGGATAAAAACCATCAAGTAATGGAGACTCATTAATGTTGATTTTGTCTGCTTGTTACAAGACATTTTTAGTTAAAACTGAGACATGTCCACTGACAAATCCTCTACAAGGAATGCTACCCAGGCTGTTCCATGGTGGAGAGATCTAAAAAGTATAAATTCATTTGATTTTTCTGTCTGTGGCTTTTCTTTCTCTGCACCCTTCACACTTTGATCATTGACCTACCCTGACAATTCTCTGACAGGCTTCCTGCTCCTGATGTAGTTTTTAGTAAATAATTTCCCAGGTTATTTGGACTGGGGAGCAGCAAGCATAGGAGAGGCGTTAGGAGGGTGGTTTTTGGACTGTCTTGCTACATTTTTGCACTTAATTACGGCTTACAGATCTTTCCATCTATCCTATTTGGACACAACTCCAGCCGTTCAAAGGAAGCCTTCTTGTTTTTAATAGCATCCCTTTCAATTATATTTATCTATGCAGCCTTCCTCTGTGCTTTCTCAAATATTTTTCAGTTAGCAGGAAGCATTTGCTTTGTTCCTCCACAATGGTACTCTTAATTGGTCCTGAAGTTGTGTGCACAGATTCAATGCTCTTGTAAACACCTTATTAATAAATATCCTCACTGTTGCATAGCTGCTGTTTGTAAAATGTAACAGCTGTAAGAGTTTTACTTGTTCCTTTGAGTTTTCTTCCATGGTAACAGTCACTAATATTGTTCCTTCATAAAGTCTTGGGCAACCTACTCCAGCTGACCTGGTCTCTAATAATATAGTTCTGCTTCATAAATCTGGATTTCAATCTACAAAGATGCCATGTTTCTTTGTGAACACTTAATTAACATGATTAAAGTTTTCTGTAACACAGAGTTCCTAAACAGCCCCAATTCCTGCAGCCTTTCCTCGTATGAAAGATGTTCCAGTCCCCTGATCATCTTGGTGGCCCTGCGCTGGACTCTCTCCAGAAGTTCTCTGTCCCTCTTGAGCTGAGGAGCCCAGAACTGGACACAGGACTCCAGATGAGGCCTCACCAGGGCAGAGTAGAGGGGGAGAAAAACCTCCCTCGACCTGCTGGCCACACTCTTCTTGATGCATCCCAGGATGNGTTGATGAAGATGTTGAACAAGACTGGCCCCAGAACCAGTCCCTGTGGAACCCCACTGGCCACGGGCCTCCAACTGGATTCTGTGCCATGGATCACCACCCTCTGGGCTCTGTCTTTCAGCCAGCTCTCGATCCACTTCACTATCTAATCATCCAAGAACATGCCTGAACTTTCTGATGAGGATGTTATGAGAGCCAGTGTCAAAAGCCTTGCTGAAGTCAGAGTAGATGACATCCGCTGCTCTCCCCTCATCTAGCCAGCTGGTTATGCACTCATAGAAGGCTATTAGGTTGGTCAAATAGGATTTCCCCTTAGTGAATCCATGCTGACTCTCCCTGATAATCTTTTCCTTCATATGTTTAGTGACAACATTGAGAATGAGTTGTTCCATCATGTTTCCAGGAATAGAGGTGAGGCTGACCTGCCTGTAGTTTCCTGGGTTGTGTTTCCTGTCCTTTTTGAAGACAGGAGTGACACTGGCCTCTCTCCAGTCTTCAGGCACCTCGCCTGTCCTCCATCATTGTTCATAAATGATGGAGAGTGGCTCAGCAACCACATCAGCCACCTCCCTCAGCACTCTTGAATGTATCCCATCAGGTCCCACGTCCACTTCTCACACATTTATTGGAATTATATCTCTACCTCTTTCTAATCTTGCACAAGGTGCCAGGAGTATTTTGGACAGTACAGCCAGAGAGATCCTAATGCTCAGCTTCTTACAAAATTCAGGTCACAAGCATCAACAGCTCTCCCATATTTCCTAGAAGCTGATTCAGATGCGTTTTGAGGTTCACTTGGCAAGAAAATAATTTGAAGCTATCACCTCAAATTGATCACTGCTATGGAATTTCCTCCCTACAGCAGGTATCTCTGCCTCCAGATGGTTATCCTTATACAATCAGCCTGATTCTGAGATATGTAACTTTGGTGAGGGAAGGGTGGGACAGCGGCTACTCCGTTTTGATTAGGAATGGAAATAAAAGCACATAAGATCACCCCTAGAAAAAGATTGAACTTCTTGTGGTTTCTAACTTATGGTAGAAATATTTCAGTATTAAATTACTCCTGAAGGATTTATTTAAGGACTTAATAAATAACTTAATTCCTTAACTTAAATGCTAAGGGATTAATTTTAAACTGAAAGATGTATGTCTGATGCGGGAGAATATGTTTTTATAGAAACACTAATAGTTTACATCTTGTCTGTGCTGGAAATGGAAATGAAATGCCTTCTTAAGTGAAAAAAAAAGGAAGAGAGTCACAAGGAAATTTTATGAGAAAAGATCTCAGAAAGGCTGCAAAGAGTTCTTTATGAAGGCAGAAAGAAGCAAAAGGAATAAAGAGGAAATGGTGGATTTTTCCTTTTAAAAGCACAAGATGATGAATTTAGACATATTTTTTTCTTGTCTGACTGTAAATGGAAGGGCCCAGAAGGTAGGCAGAGATCTCTTCCAGGGACAACACTAAGCAATAGGTAAGGACAGACTGAAAGGCACAGCACATAGATCAACACTAAAACCTGAACTCACACAGATGAGGAATTCTTTTGCAGAAATTATGGTTTACTCATAGTAATGATGTCCACGTTAATAAAATATGGCCAGCAATTGAAAGAAGTGGACTGCTGCTAACACAGCTGTGAAAGAATACTGAGATTTCAAATACTTGTTTCTTTTCCAGAGCCTAGGCTGGTAAGGATGGGCTTAGTGAAACCCTGGATACTATCATTCTAAATAGTTCTGGGAGACAATGAGACCTTTGGTGTCCAGATTCATACATAAGCAGGGTCAGGTCCTTGGA
Source organism: Urocolius indicus (assembly GCA_013401255.1). Lineage (NCBI taxonomy): Eukaryota > Metazoa > Chordata > Aves > Coliiformes > Coliidae > Urocolius > Urocolius indicus. The sequence continues at coordinate 109,584 of WBNH01002854.1, forward strand.
AGCTTGTCTTGGGTTTCAGCATCTGATTGCTGTATGGATAAAATTCAGGAGGACATGAGTCAAGGCATGTAAATTGTTGTTGGTGACCTTTTAAATCAAGAAGCAAAGGAAAGAATGGTTTTGTTAACAGATTTCATCCAATTATGGGAAGGGTATCAAAGAAAGTCTGCAACAGATAGACAGAAGCAAGAAAATAGCAGCTAGACAGAGACTAGTAGGGAAGGATAGCTGTTGTGCAGCCAGGAGAAAGGAGGTCTAGACAAAACATGGTGTCCAGTGGAGAGGGAAGAAAAGACAGATTCATTGGGGAGGTAGGGAAATCATCCTCTCAGGTTGACTCCACCACCATGCATTGAACACTGCTCCTGGCTGGCAGTGGGGACACATGGAAACTGGACAGGTTTGGATACACTGGGAGAATACAGTGAGCAAAGAAGTATCCTCAGCTTATGAGACAGGAAAAAACTGGCAACAGGGATATCAGTGTACTGTGCCCTCCTGAAAGTCACCCGTGGGATCTTCTCAAACACAAGGACAATCAGGTTCTGACAGCAATTGCCAATGGCTCTGTGTATTTAAGATTTGAGATGAGCAGTAAACACTAGTAGCATTTACAGTAGAAAAAAATGTAAACCTTAGATGTTATTTACTGCAAAAAACCCTACTGGGAAGTCTGACAGAGATCTCTTGGAAGAGCTAGAGTCTGTGAAACAGATTTTGTAAGAAACGCAGGCTACAATTATAAGAGTGAAATAATACATGTCCAGAGCTGTTCTCAGGCACCAGAAATGTTCCCAGATGGCTTACAGTGTTAAATGGTTAAAACAGTCTGGTACTGGGAGTGCCAACCTATGCATTCCCAATATCCATGCATGATTTGGAAGTTGCCAGGGTCGTTTCAATTGATCGTTTGGAAAAGACGGGGGATCAGAAAGAACGAAAGGGTCAGAGTTTTGCAATATGATGCTGGGCTGTTCAGTTCAATGTGAGAGGATGCTTCAGTACACTTATTACTAGTAGAACTGTAGCCATGGGAGTTGCAATAGATCCAGGAAATGAGCTGAAGAATGACTAAAACCTATTATAGCAGACTCATCGCCTCTGGTAATTCAAAGATTTGGGACAAAAATTGAAGCACAATCTGGTTGGTAAGCAGCAGATTTCTGAGTAAATAAAAAATAAGTTCATGATGGAAAAAAAAAGATAGATCTGAATTGAGGGAAAGGCTCCTTGGCCAAAAAAAAAGTGCTTTAGGGTGACTCCTGAAACAGGGCAAAGTTATTGAAAAAATACTAATCGTTGCCTACTGTGCAAAGGTACCAACACTAATTGTAAGGAAATGAGTGTTCATAATTTTTTGTATAAATATCTTGCCCAAAGAGTAGATTATAAAGAAACGTTACAAAGCCACTGCCACTTTGTCAGGGCATGCATACTGATTCAGGAGTAATAGAGGTTGAAACATTTCCCATTAAAGGCAAAAGAGTGAAAAATTGCATGGAGATATCAAGGAGAGACTGCCAAAAGAGTTCCTTTTGTGAGAGACATTACCAAATTGTACCTCCAATCAATGGTGATGAACTAACTGGCCCTTGAGTCTGTGTTGGGTTTGTATGGAGCCTTTGCTGGTAACAGGGAAAGGGCTGCAGTGGTGGGTCCTGTAAGAAGATGCTCAAAACTTACCCTACTCAGTTAGGGGCTGAGCTAATATTGCACCTTCAAGATCATTTTTTAAGGAGCAGAAATGAGTAGTGTGGGGTGGAGGCAGTGGAAGGAGGGGGATGAGAAAGGAATGACCATGCAGACCTCTAGGTCAGTGAGGTAAGAGAGGATGAACTGTACTGGAGCAGAAGCCTCTGTGTATCCTGTGGTGAGACAGTAACTATCCCCCTGCAACCCATGGAAGGCAATGGTGGAGCTGTGGTCTGTTGGCAGCTTGTGGAGGACCCCAGAGCACAGGTGCTGGCTGTGCCTGGAGGGGCTATGACTCTGTGGGGAGGCCCTTCTTGGGAAGGACTCAGGCTAGAGAGCTTTGTTAATGACTGTATCCTGTGGGAGGGACCCTGTATTGAAGCAGGGGAAGAACACCAGGAGTCCTCCTCCTCTGAGAAGAGAGAAGTGGCAGAGCCCATCTGTGAGACATCGACCACATCCCCCATTCCCTGCCCCCCTGAGCTGTTGAGGTGGGAGGAGGCAGAGATAAGGGGAGCCATGAACTGGGCCCAGGAAGAGGTGGGGGAAGGAGATCTTAAGGGGCTGGTTGTACTTTTCTCATCATTTTACTCTGGTTTTTCTCTTTGTTTGTTCTGGGTTTAGTTGGTGTCAGATTTAATTGATTGTTTTCCTTTCCCCAGTTGTCTAGTTGAGTCTGTTTTGCCTGGGACCACAGAGAGTGAGCCCTTCCTGCTCTTGTCTTGATCCACAAAGCCTTTGGAGTCTAGTTAAAGAATAATTTGCCTGAGCCAAGGTAACCTATGGAGCTGAGGTGAGAAAGGTATCCCAGAAATACTAGGAAAAAGTGCACAACTGAAAGTGATGGGTAGTCTTACAACCTACTCACCTCCCTAGTCTGAAAGATCAGGTATTTTATCTATGTAACCTTCATTCTGACTCCAGAGCAAGACTTGAACCGACACTTCTGTGTCTCATCTTTGTGACTGCACCTGTCAAGTGATGATGTTTCACTAATCAAAGTGTGTGCACAAACCTAAGTTTACAAGGTGCAAGTGGCTTTCTTGCATAAATTATTGCAAAACTCCCAAAAGAAGCTGAAAGACCAACCTGATTTATTTTAAAGTACATTTGACCGTGAGGAGCCAGGCTACCTATGCTAAACCAAAACTTTATCTGCTGAAATCCACCTGGAAGTTTTTTGATTGAAGGCTGATTGTCCTTAGCAACTTATTAACAGAAGCAACAAAAAATCTTCAGGAAATAGCTTAATGACTTTGATCAAAGCAATCAGAAAGCTGGAACTCTACAGAGGTCTAGTGTATGTGTGGCCAAATAGGAAAGGTTTTCTATTTAAGGCAAAATTACTTACCTATGCAGTAACAGTGAATCAACATGCATTAATTTCTGGTACATGTGAATACCATGGCCTCACCAGTGAGAAAATCATTAAAGTGAATAAAGAGTAAGATTATTAATGTTGAAATAATTTTGAGCTGTTGTCTCATTATGATCACATTCCAGAAGAAAGTAATGTTTTAGGCACTTTGTAGAGCTTGCCTTTCCAGTCTACCAGTGGAAGGAACTTCTACTTGAAGCAGTCATCTTCGTAAAGGTATAGAACACAAGGCTGGAAAATATCAAGAAATAGCTAAAGTATATCTATTTAGGGAAGTGTTTTAACTTAGAGTGTACACTTCCCACACTCTGGTGTACAGCAATGCCTACCTGAAGTGCTGAGGAAGACAAAGATTGCAAAATATCAAAGTGTTAGTTAGGGCAAAGGGACACGAATTCTCAAATGCAGTATTTTCTTTTCAAATGTATGTGTTTCTGCTTGTTGACTACGGGCAAATGATATAGCACCTTAAACAGTCCCTCTAGTACCATTCTATTGCAAGTAATTGTTACACCACATCCATCACATCAGGTCCCAAACCTTCACAGCGAGGCTTGAGGACAATGCCACCAAGGTTCATTACATGCTTGCTTTCTCTCCTTGTCAGGTGCTAACAAGGAGTGATGGGCTTTGCTGGTTTTATTGTGGGTGAGAGATTGTTTGTCAAGGATGATCTGAGAGGTGCCAAGTCCCTGACTGTCAGAAGGAGCAGAGTCTTCAAGCCAGTACTTTCTACAAGCATCAGAAAAGAGTCTAGGAGTGCTGCAGCCTCCTGCACTGTATAAACCTGAAGAGCTGGAGTGCTCCAAAGACTATAGCAGTTCGATTTTAAAGGGGCAAAAATGTCAACAGTGGGCTTTTTAATATAGTGCTCTTTGCATTCCAGGTCTCCAGTTCAATAATCATAGAGTCATAGAATGGTAGGGATCAGAAGGGAACTTCAGAGATCATCCGATCCAAGCCCCCTACTAAAGCAGATCCACCTAGATCAGGTCACACAGCAACACACTCAGGTGGGTTTTGAAAACCACAACCTCCCTGGGCAGCCTGTGCCAGTGCTCCATCACCCTCACAGTGAAATAGTTTCTCCATATGTTTAAACGGAATACCTCTATGTAGATAGTTGAAAAAAAATAATCTGAAAAACAAATCTCCATTCTGATTTGAGCAAAGAACTGGAAGCAGGGTTATGATTTCAGGAGAGGCATTTTAGTGTATCTGCATTTTTATGAACCAGAAAAATAAACATATGCAGAGTCTGCATTAAGAAGTACTTCAACACCCTCTACAGGAACCAGAAATGCAAAAGAAAATAGATAAGACATGCAGTTAGTTCTGATGAGTTGAACAGACAGACTAAACCAATTCTGAGTTACTCGGGTAGTCCTGAGAACTCTCACTTTCCTGATATGGTCAATAAGTGCATTATATCCTCCCAGCTGTTATATGTTTTGCTTTTGTCTCAGAAAATATACTGACTTGAAGAATACAAATCTTCCTCCCCTTTCCAGAGGTATATTTCTTCTGTCTCAGTTTTAAGAGTGGATTGTTACCTTCACACAATCTCTGAAGAATTTTATATTGTCTATGTTTGAATGTAAATTTAGTTCAAGCTGTCCTTGCTATACCAAAATGTCAAGAGTGCCCTTTGTTCAGCTTCTACTAAGATCATTTACAAAAATAGGTACAGCTTCCAAATAAAATTATAATCCCTAATTTATTTGGAAGTACTGGGAAGGGCTCACTCCATCCCCATTAGCTCATATTGTGCCTCGGTGTATTGAGATCATTGTTTTCACCAAGGTGGCTTCCTCCTGTCACAAAAGAAGTGAGAACAAGAACAGCTGGCCATGACATAACGAAGTCTTCTCAGCCAAATCACCAGCACACTGAGGGACTTCTTCTGACATAGAGGCCTGAATGCCTTCCTCCACAGGGAGAGCTTACAAGCCTCAGATAAAAGCAGCGCAGCACCCACAGATAGTACAGACCACTTGTCTAGGCTATGGGAGAGGAGAAAGAGCTGTCCTTGAGGATTTATACTTGGATTTGAAGAAGGATATGGACAGGATTTGAAAGCTCAGGTGCAATGAGTCAGGATGCAAAGCACATGTAGTCAAGCAACACAGATTTTATTTCTGCTTCCAATGACAAGCTTAACACCTATATTCTCCTTACTCACAGACACTGCAATCAAAGCCAGGGCTGGCACAGGACTCAGGAAGTCTGTCAAGAAAGCCCTACAGAAGCCACACAAACCTCTGCAGTCTAGCATCCTCAGACATGGACCACACAAGGGGAACCTGCCCAGGGCAATTTGGCAGGAAACGGGTAATACCAAGAGGAGCTTTGATGGCTGTGGCCCCACAGACCTTACTGTGGCCCTGGCCCATGGCATGAGGACCTCTAAAGAGAGATGCATGCTTCCCTGTGTGCCCAGGTGGGACGTGCAGGAGAAGGCAGACACCTATACACATCAGGAGGAATCACCAGGGCAAAATCAAGGCTTCTTGTTAAGATTGCTCTTGTTTGGGTCTTCTATCTCCATGTGTCCATTAAATCTGACTGTGTGCTGCAATACTGTGTGCTCCAAAGGTCATTCTATCTGGACAGCCTCTGCCAAGATTTGGGGAGGGTGGTGACACATGTTCAAGCCAGTACAGTCTATGGCTGTGAACAGAAACTGCTCAAACAAAATCTTTTCAGTCACATGCCTGTTGTGAAGTAAACTTGAGTACCTTGGCACTGAAGCAGCAATGAAGCAGAAGATGCCCTCGCAGTGTAGTGCAAGGTCTGAGCAAGGCCAGATGCACCAGTTGTCTCCTGCACAGGGAAGCCTGTCTGTAGCAGAAGCAGAGAGCTCAGACATCCTGGTGTGTGACAGCACTGGGACAGCAGGGATGGTGCAGGATTTGGTTTGGGATATTGATGCCATCATGGTACCAGTGTAAATGTAGCTAGAATGCCTGTGTATGCAGCCACGGTACTCACAAGCTTAAATATTTCATATAAAGTGGGATAATTCATTACCCACAAACCTCCTCCCCTCTTCTTGTAACTGGCTTTAATAGCTTTTTTTTAACAGATCCTATATAAAGCCAGCCATGAGACGGTAAGGCCTCTATTAGACAGACCTGTTCACGGTGAAGCTTCAGTTTGTCTTTGAAAAGGTCAGACTTTGCCCTTGTATGTCTGGAAAAAGGATCAGTTGTGTTATAAAAACACCAAAAATACCTAAAACTTACTTGGAATTACTTCTCCAAGAGCTGTCAATCTGCTTGCAAGGTGAATTGGTCTTGTGTGAGTAGAGAGAGCAGAATTTCAGGCATGCTAGTTCTTGCACTCTTTCTTAATGAGTTCTTTGGATGCCTGCTTGTCATATAATTTTGCCATTTGCTATTTGATTAAGGAGTTTTTAACCTTTCCAGTAATCTACTGAATTCTGTGCAAGCTGTGGGTGTGAGCACTCTTTGATCTCCATTTATATGTACAGAGACTGCTGAAGTCCCTGACAGTTCTTGTTAAAGGAAGAAAGCAAGTTGTTACCTGTAGAGTGGTTCATATGACACTTTGCAGCCATCTGGATTAAAACAGAACCTTTTGTTATCTGAAGTGGCTTTAAGAATGGAACCCCTCAATGAAGTAATTTTCGATCTGAACTCAACTCTTCCTTTTATATACACATGTATTCTCTCTCTATATACATATATATACACACATATATCTATCTCAAAACAGAGACCAGAGATTCTTGTTATGTCATAAGGTTGAAGCATGAGGACTGTTTTTAGGGACACTACTGTGTTACTGCAGGAGAGCAGAAGAATTTATTTTCCCTATGTTGTACAAAGGATGTTCAGAGAGGTGCATATCCAGTTTTATTTGCAGAGTCTGCAGCTGATGGCTTACTTCCACCCTAATGCTGAGAGTTACTTTAGGAAGAAACAAAAAGTAAAACACAGGAGAGAAGAGAGGGGAAAGCAAAAACTCTCCAAGTGACCAATCAGGAAGCAGTGATGGAGACCCAGATGGGCATCTTCCTCTGTGTCTCCTTTGCAGTGGAGCAGGTGGCAGTGACAATTGTGTTAATTCCCTACAGCTATACACACTTTTTTGGTTCATCACCTCATCATCTTTGACTACTTGTTCCCATTCATGAGGCTCTTTGTGCTGGTGGGAATAAGCCCACTAAGTGCAAGGAATGCATGTATATTATTGGACAATATTTATGGAGTATTTAAATCACTGAATCATAGAAACATTTACATTGGAATGGATCTTTGAGATCATTGAGTCCAATTGTTTATCCAGGACTACCATGTCCACCGCTAAACTGTGTCCTTAAGTGTCACTTCTACAAGTCTTTCAAATACCTACAGGGATGGCGACTGCACCACTTTCATGAACAGCCTATTAAAATGCTTGACAACCCTTTCAATTAACAAATCTCTCCATATTTCCAACCTAAATCTCCCCTGGCACAACTTGAGGCCATTTTCTCTTGTCCAATCACTTATTTCTTGAAAAATATGACCAATCCCCACCTTGTTACAACCTCCTGTCAGGTAGTTGTAGGGAGTAATCAGGTCTGCCATCAGCCTTCTCTTCTCCAGGCAACAACCCCAGTTCCCTCAGCAGCTCCTCATAAGACTTGTGCTCCAGATGCTTCACCGGCTTTGTGAACACTCTCTAGCACCTCAGTGTCCTCTTGTAGTGAGGGGCCCAAAACTAAACACAATAGTTGAGGTGCAGCCTTCACCAGTGCCAAGTACAAGGTGGGGACAGCCACTTCCCTGGTCCTGCTGGACACACTATTTCTGATATGGGTCAGGATGCTTCTATATACTAATACCACAAACTATATTTTGAGTTTCTCTAATGTAAATTAAAAACCTACAAAGTGGGAGGTAAGAAAGAGGGGAAATCTGGTGTCAATCTCAAGCCAGTTGTAGTTGTTTCCCATGAGAACCTATCATAACAATTTCTGGGTTTGCAGCTGCATGAAAAGAGCATGACAAAAATTACAGAATCTTGAGGCCAACAAGGGAAAACCACTGCTTTTGAAGCTCCAAAATATGCAGCCACAACAGCTTTGGTGAGAGGTTGCAGAGCTGTGAGTGAAAAGCAGGCTGCAGGGCTGCAAAGATCCCTCAGCATCACCAAGGCAGTGGTACTGAGGTAACGAAGGTGCAGAGCAATACCCATCCTAGAAGCTGGGCAAAAAAAGCATCAGGTCCAGGGAACAGACAGCTGCTACAGCAATATTCTCTATGCCACACAGTTAGCTGCTTGCTTCTGAATCGAATCTCAGCATTGAAACAGTGAGTCACAAACAGATGCTTTCAGTTCAAGGTCGCCTATGGGGAATGAGATCCCAAAGGAAACTAAAATGATAAAAACTGTGATTAACCTTCAGGTATTCTGCAAAATCCTCCTTCTTTTTTCTACTGTCCCACTTGAAAGAACAGAAAAATCCCAGTTCCATCTGACACATAATGTAGAAAACCTCGTAACAAATACAGATGTTTGACTTGCAGAGCAATATAATTAAAAAACCTGTTAACCAAAGTAGGGAGATCAGTAGAAAAGTTGGTCCAGACTTTATAAAGCAACATCATCCTTGTAATAATAATTTTTAAAAAAAAAGAAGATATTTAAAAAAAAAAAAACAGCACTTTTCAGCTAACAATTCCTTATCTTGGGCCTTTGCAGGATGCATCTGAAAGTAAAAGTCATCAGTTTTTCTTAAAACAGCTGGAGGGTGGGAAACTCATTTATTTGTAACCAGAGCCATCTGTCCTGCATGAAGAACCAACTGACATTAGGCAATAAAGAGTTTTAAAACTACAGAGACATATAGAAAAGAAACTGAACTGCCCCAAGTACCTGTGAAAGGGAACCACAAAACCCTTTTTGTAAGGTAAACCAAACAGCAACCCTGATTTCTTCCTTACACGTGAAGTAGGATGCCTTGAGATACACAGGCTCCATTCTATGAGTGTCTGTTACTACAGGGCTGCTCTCTTGAGAGCCCAGGAGTACACAAAAATCAAAGTAATATTTTTTTTCATACTTCTTGTAAATTGACACCTTCCATAAGGCAATATTAAAGCATAAAACAGGAGTAAAAGAAACACCAAGTAAATGAACAGCTGCAGGAAGCATCCTGAACCATAAAGTCAAGACTGGGTGAAAAATAATACCAGTTGGCAAAAGTTAGCAGAAAGATATGCAAACCTTGGTCTTGACAAATATCTGTTGCAGTGGTTTACACAAGTAGCCATCGAAATAAAAGTGTGACAATAAGATCCATGAAGAGAAAGGAGTCNGAAGGTGCAGAGCAATACCCATCCTAGAAGCTGGGCAAAAAAAGCATCAGGTCCAGGGAACAGACAGCTGCTACAGCAATATTCTCTATGCCACACAGTTAGCTGCTTGCTTCTGAATCGAATCTCAGCATTGAAACAGTGAGTCACAAACAGATGCTTTCAGTTCAAGGTCGCCTATGGGGAATGAGATCCCAAAGGAAACTAAAATGATAAAAACTGTGATTAACCTTCAGGTATTCTGCAAAATCCTCCTTCTTTTTTCTACTGTCCCACTTGAAAGAACAGAAAAATCCCAGTTCCATCTGACACATAATGTAGAAAACCTCGTAACAAATACAGATGTTTGACTTGCAGAGCAATATAATTAAAAAACCTGTTAACCAAAGTAGGGAGATCAGTAGAAAAGTTGGTCCAGACTTTATAAAGCAACATCATCCTTGTAATAATAATTTTTAAAAAAAAAGAAGATATTTAAAAAAAAAAAACAGCACTTTTCAGCTAACAATTCCTTATCTTGGGCCTTTGCAGGATGCATCTGAAAGTAAAAGTCATCAGTTTTTCTTAAAACAGCTGGAGGGTGGGAAACTCATTTATTTGTAACCAGAGCCATCTGTCCTGCATGAAGAACCAACTGACATTAGGCAATAAAGAGTTTTAAAACTACAGAGACATATAGAAAAGAAACTGAACTGCCCCAAGTACCTGTGAAAGGGAACCACAAAACCCTTTTTGTAAGGTAAACCAAACAGCAACCCTGATTTCTTCCTTACACGTGAAGTAGGATGCCTTGAGATACACAGGCTCCATTCTATGAGTGTCTGTTACTACAGGGCTGCTCTCTTGAGAGCCCAGGAGTACACAAAAATCAAAGTAATATTTTTTTTCATACTTCTTGTAAATTGACACCTTCCATAAGGCAATATTAAAGCATAAAACAGGAGTAAAAGAAACACCAAGTAAATGAACAGCTGCAGGAAGCATCCTGAACCATAAAGTCAAGACTGGGTGAAAAATAATACCAGTTGGCAAAAGTTAGCAGAAAGATATGCAAACCTTGGTCTTGACAAATATCTGTTGCAGTGGTTTACACAAGTAGCCATCGAAATAAAAGTGTGACAATAAGATCCATGAAGAGAAAGGAGTCATCTCAGTAATGAGACACTGGCGCCATCTAGAAGAGGAATAAAAAATACACCACAAAAAAAAAAGTTAAGTGGAGCATGAAAGGCAGCTCAGCCTTATTTACAGACTCTGGAATAGCATTTCTCATCCACAGGACTTTTATTAATTACTGTGATACCAGGAAAAAAAAAAATCAGTAAAGAGTATTCCCCACATTCCAAGATTCGGTGATACTAAAAGTACTTGACAGTGTTCTTTATCCTTTGTGTATTCATATTTTTCAGATGATTTAGTTCCTGAATGAGGTTCCCCCACGAAGCAGAAGTTCTCCAGGCTGACTTAGGCAGCTGCTGTCACCCTTTCCCTGTATCTGGGAGGGTCACAGCAAAACATTTCCTGTGGCTGTCAGAAATGCTCCAAATCACAGTGGGCTGTGTGACTGTTACTTGCTGCTGAGTAGGCTTTGACAGAGAAAAATGATGGGGTTTTTCTTCCTTTTCCACATGCAGTGGACCAAGTTGGGCAGATAGGAGAACTATTTCCAGATGGGAGAGCAAAGGTGGGAGAGCTCTATTGGTCTTGCTGGTATGTTGAGAAGTAACTGTTCATGATGCCCTTACTGCAGTCTGGGATTCATTAACATGTTGGACACCATAAAACCTTGTATTTTGACCCAACAGTCACCTCTCAGGTGTATACTGGACACAATGAGCCTCTCCCCATTACTGAGAAAGGAGGTGTTGAATGGTATCAGTGCAACAAGAAGATACAGCAGCTGTAGCTTGTCTTGTCTGCTAACAGAGTGATATAGGAGAAAGACCAGAGCAGATGAGCCACAGCACAGCTCAAACTAGACTGATCATCAGGTACCAGTGGATTAGCTCTTATCCCATTAGCTGGGAATTCCCACTTGTGACTGCCATGTCTCAGAAGTATCTCTAATTTTGCAATCTTCTTCTTCTTTAAGTGTTTTTTTTGCTAAAGACAGGACTGCTCTTAGCTTCACCTTCAATAAAATATCCTATCCTTTCATTACAAAGGACTACTCAAGGGCATAGGACTTCAGATGCCCTCTCTCAGGAAAGGATACTCACTAAGTTTTAAACTTCATCTGACATATGCTTGGGTTCAAATGACTCTTGGTTTGAGCTTGTTTCTTTTGTGTACTTGAGTCAACAAATTTCATACCTTTGGTAGAAAGTCTCTAACTTGTTTCCACAGGACCAGGCAGGCCATGTTTTTTAAGCACAAAATGTGCTTGCACATCCATGTTTCTCTGAGAGTATTTGTTCCTCCAAAATGAACTCTAAAAATGGAAACAGAAAAGGTCAGATGTTGAAGTTTTATAATCTATGGTTTCAATACAGAGCATCCAGACAAGATGGTCCTTAACAGGGAGAGCTTTCAGCACCTATCTAACAGAGAGCTTATGTGTCTTTGTGCCTGATTCATTCATGTGGACGGTTAGCAAAACCCAGGACAGAAGCCTCAAATAGAGTCACATAGGTTCATAGAGTTAATCAGTAAAAACACCAGGACCAGTTTGTGAGAGAAGCCAAGTGAAAGCATGAAATATGCATCTGTCTCTGTGGTTGCCAAATTACTGGCTTGATAAGGCTATGGTTCTGACCATGGCAGTTGGTCACTGCTGTGATGGAAAGAGTGCAGCCTGAGAGGCCAAGGTATCTGAGAGCTTACTTCAGGTGTTGTAAGGGAAGTATTCATGGTCTGTCCTTGAAAGAGAGGAAGGTATCTGGCAGATAAAAGGCAAGAAAGTTTTGTGACATACTGATTTCTCAGTGGGGATGGATTTAGAGAGAGATCACAGTGTTTGACACTGAGTGATACAGTGGTGGTTATAAGGCATTGTAAATCACATGATTTGGGCTTTAAAAGGTAATGACTAAAGAATGCTTTTGCCCTCCAAGCTCATTGGCTCTACATCTGCTGTTTCTCTCCTGGCCAGAAAAGGAGGTTGTGAGTATGAAAACTATAATAAGTTTATACAGAGTTGCTCTTTCTGACTTTTTTTTCTCTTTTAAAAAATATTTAAGCCATTGTAAACATTAACAGAATCTTCTGTTATCTGTTTAACTAAGCTTGTGACTTCAGTGTTACACACTTAAGGACAAGTGATTCAAACCACTCCTAGCTAAAATTAAATAACCGGTGTTTATTGGGACTATATCCAAACTCAGTCTAAACCGATGGAATTCTGTGTCTTTGATTCCAAGAGCAATGGGATTAAATTAAAATACAAAAGTGGACTCGAGACTTTCTGGCCCTGAGTTTTCAAAACATTCAGACTTGAGTCAAGATGTTAATATGGAAAACCTGAAACGTAGGAAAGTTGGCAGTCATGTTTGATTCCACCTCTGAACTTTGAATGCTGGCACACTTTTTCCCCTGTGGTAAGCATAATAACACTCCTAGCACGACAGAAAGCCCATAAGACTAATATTTTAAATGAGGTCATGCTTTTCTTTGGATGAGAAACCTAAAAGCAAAGCCAAAATGCTACAAGAAAAGCTACTGCAAGTGGAAGGTAATTTATCTGAACCAGAATCCCACTACAGTGCTGGAGCTGACCTACATGCTGCTGGAAGCATTACCTTTCAGCTGTATCTTCAAACAAGAGCCAAAATGGTTACTCACCACCAAGACATCTTCGTTAAGAAGACCCCTGTAAAGAGCTATTCCTGGGAGACTCATCCACTGGACTGAGATAGCTGAGTAAGGGAAGATCCCTGATGTGTCTCAGGGAAATGAAAACCCAGCCTGAGGTAGCTGGGGGAGTGAAGGGGGCCAAGAGGAAGGGAGACCTAAGCAGGAGCACTTGGACTAATAGAAACTGGAAGCCAGACTGAGGAATGAGGAAAGGGAAGGAGCAGATAGCTGTTTGGACAGCTGACTGAATGCTGCTGTGGTAAAAGAAACTCTGCCTTTTCCAGGAGAGAGCATCCTGCAAGGTCTTGGGCTGGTTGGCCTGTACCGGACCCCTCATAGGAGCTCAGGACCTCATTTTTTGGGTCTTGTCCTGCGTACTGTGAGCTGACCTGGAGATCATGTATTTGCACACAGCTACAACCAAAGGAAATGTGAGCTCTCTCTTCATCCATATATAATGCAAAGACCATCTAAACCAAACCTAGCAGATCCCTTTTTATATTTCCTAGGGTCTCATCTCTCACCAGACAAATTGGAGTTCTGTTATGGTCTCCATTTCAGAGGATCTGGAAAACAAGTTATCATTTGCAAAGCATTCATACACTGAAATATCATGTATCATAGCAAACCACACAGGGAAATAAAGCATTGTTTTAAGAAAAGGGGCAGAACAAGGAGCCGTAAACACGGTTTATGGACCAGCTTCATTTCACTTACCTAAATACTCAAAGTAGGTGATATAGGCACTTTTTCACCTTAGGCTTCCTGATGCAGAAAGGAGGGAAATAAACATGTCCAGAAAGTAGCTCAGATTTTACAGTGAACTGAAAAAGCCCTCAGAAAGTGCTAATGTCTCTCTTTGGACGACTGTCCCCTAATTTCAGTGCCAGGAAACCAGGGTAAAGGCTGAAGATTAAAGCAGGATAAAACAAAATGCTGAGGAACAGTTCTTGAACAATCACTATTCTTCCTCTTTGTTCAGAAAAAGGCAGAAAATATTTGGAGGAAAAACAGCTGGGAAACCAACAGCTAAAGTTTGTATTATGACATATCTGTACAAAGGAGAAAATTAAGGCCGTCTGTGTAGTTTTTTTTTTTCTGGCATTTACTAACTTTCAAGAGCTTGGGTTCAACGCCTTCACACTTTTAGCATAGTTTGTTGAGCAACATGTGCAGATAGCTCTCATTTACTCAGCATATCTCTGTTGCTAGATCTAAACATGTCAGTCTTAGCCTCCTGGCCAAAATGGTAATAATAGCTTGCCTTTTTTCTTCTTTGTCACCTTTCCATTTTCAGTTTTGGTTGGAGACAGGATTTCTTTAAACTTCAGAAATCCTTAATGAACCTCTGAGTTATGTTTTAGATTATGCAATCTCTTATTTAAAATGCAGTATTCTTATATATAGGTATATATATTTTAAAGTATGTTCTAATACACGGTATCTTCAGGAGTAGTATTAGGTAATCAAAGCATCCCTGAAGTGAACAGGATTCTTTGGAGGAAATAGCAATATCTCTGCCATATTTGGGTCCTGGTTTTGTTTCAGGTTGTGCGAGAGGAAGGAAAGGGACTTTGACAGCTCCCTTCTCCCTTGTTCTGCACCTGTGTTAAAGGCAACCCAGATACTCTCTGTGTATGGTTGAAAAAGAGGTTACAGACAAGCCTCTTAATTCAAGTACAGGCTATTTCCAGAGAGGATGTAGAGTACATCTCTTAAAAGCGGTGTTGAGCAGCTTCAAAGAGAGCCTTCCTAGGAGCCACAGAAAAGTTCAGCCTGCAGCAGCACCTCACAGAAAAATGCCTTTGTGCAGAGCTGCTTATGATATACCACTTTTCATCTTCTCCTTTTCCTGCAGCTCTGGGTGGAAAAGCCACATCACAGCATCTCCAGAACATATACAATTATATATGGAAACAGTATTTATAGAGCATAATTATATAAGTATCACTGTCTTTGGCATGAATTGCATACAGTATCATTCTTCCTACAGTGTTCTCTCCCAGGGGAATTAGCTGCTGCAATGATCTACATACTCAAGTGTGATTATTTGAGTTAAAACTTTGAGTTGCTAACGGTGTCCTAGGAATAGAGCCATGTTACACTAAGCTATTCTGGTAAAGTTTCACTGGAATAAAAGATACTTTGGGAAAGATGTTTTTTTCTCCCATTTCCAACATACCCTGTCACATTTAAGTGAACAGAGTTACAAGTTATCGCTGTTGATGCCTGACAACACACATGAGATTGGTATAGAAAACAGTGTTGTGTTTCACAAATCAAACACAACGTGCATGGTGCCATGCAACCTACCTGTCTTATACTCTCTCTTGTGCTCTTTCAGGAACAATGGGAACTATCAAATTACACTCTCTGGCACCACTATTGTGCCTCTTTTGCAAACTACAAGTAATTAAGTGCAGGCAATCTAGAATGCAATCTAGAATCAACTATACACTTGAAGCTTTAGGAAAATTAAGTCTGCCTTCTTTGACTTACTTTCCAATTCTACATCCATCTATGGTCAGTCAAAATTTGTCTCCACCATCTAATTACTGACTACTTTGTGGCCAGATGTCGAACTTTGAAACCATTTTGCTTCAACTCAGTAATTTCCTCCTCTGCAGTAGCTCTAAGTGTGGGCATTGCTCTCTTGTTTTCAGTCATTTCAGAATGACTATCTTAGTACATCCATACTCTGCTTCTATTTATATACTATTGGCTAAGGTCACAGGAAATGTTCAATGTGCTTTTTAATTCTACTTGGGAACTTCTATCTAAACAGTTTCTTTCTGTGAATTCCAAGAAAACTGGAAGGCACTGCTACAGTAATATTAAAAATCATAATTTGGTAGTAAGGTGGCTGAACTAGAATTCCTGCCAGTGCCAAATCATACATCATTTACAATCTGTAGTTTTACTTACATCATATGTTTTCTTTATAGTTAAAGAAGGGAAGCAGGCATGTCTAAGGCAGTGTCTCTTGACCTATTTCAGACATTTAAAACAGAATCATGCCCCAACACCACTGTCCCTCTCTACTGACTGTACATCACATCTAGTCAGATATAGAATTGACATGACATCATCCAATTTAATCAGAAGGGTCCTAACCAAAAGGTTTCATTTAAAAAGTCAGCATATCACAAGGTTATACTTAAATGAAAATAAGGGCTTGATTGTCCACCTACAACCTCCTGAGACCAAAGGCAGAGCCCAGGTGCAGAGCCCAAGGGACAGAAACTAGATGCTATTGACAGGACTGCTACTGACTGTAATAAAATGGTAAGTTCCCTCTTTTCTCCTAGGTGCCACAGGTTCTTCAAAGTGTGATCCTGTGAGATGTGCCTTTCCATCCTTCCCTGCTTCTTTGTTTAGCACCATAAACAGCTTTGTCACTCATATATCATGGCGTAAAATCCAGAAAAGCCAAAAAGGCCATGGTCTTACTTTTCTTTTATGTTGGTTCACGTTCTTGAAGGAAGAAACCATTACCTCTCTTGGATTATTTGGAGGTGTAAAAATTTATCACCATATTCTTACACCCCACATGGCTAAGTTCAAACCAGGAACTGGTTTCAGAGATTCTGAGAATCTTCACAGAGCAAATGTCTCTAGTCTGATTTGTAGAACCAATTAAAAATGTAAAGAAGAAAGGTCTCAGCAGCAGCCAAAATAAATCTTTGCCCTGTGACCATTCCTCGCCTGCAATGCGTCAGCATTTGTTTCTAATAATTTTTTTCCCATGTTGCAGTATCTCTTCCTTTGGAGAAACAGATGGAAACAATGTCCAGTAATACCTATCAACAACCCATATTTCTCCTGCATCACGGCACATATAGTTAAACAGATGCATCTCTCGCAGGCAGAGAGTCTATCACTGAAACTGCTCACAGTAACATTATGCCCTGCCACTGTGGTTGTAGCTGCTGGTGTCTGACTTGCAGGTGGGCGTTTGGAGCTGGTGTGTGGTTGATAAAGGAAGACAACAGAGGCAGAAAGTGGACAGCCACAGGGCAGATTCCCAACACGCCCCATCTGCTTTTCTACCTTCAGTCATCCAACACAATCAGAAACCAATCCTAATTGCACTGTCAAACTGGCTTAATGACTGCTTTCTGTCACTGGGATGGAAAAAAGAATCCTGGGTGTTGTCAACATATATCTATTATATTTGAAGGTACTGGGCCCAGCATCTTGGACACAGTTCTGCCACTCCCTGAAATAAAACTGAGAGCACAAAAAGGTAATGACTTAGGAAGTTTTCTCAAAAATTTTTCTACCATTTTGAACAGACTAATCCACACTGTTCTCTTCTAGTTTTGCCTTAGGCTCTCTTTCCTAATTCAGAAGATCTAAGTTTTGAGGTTTGAGTTGAGGTTTGAATCCCATTCAGCAAGAGAGACACAGCACAGTGTTCTTCGGTTCACTGCAAGTTTTGGGTGTCCATCAGTCCAAACACAACCATCTGCCTTACAATTTGTGGTTTGAAACATAAAAGGCTGTGATGGTTGAAGTAATTACAATATATAAAATCATCTGAAAAAAATAGCTTCTTTCCATTTATGGTTAAAAAAAACCCAAACAAACAAGTTTTTGTGTTAAAAAATATTAAGTACTCACAGAAAAGAACAATAGGGGAAAAAAAAGGTGGTTAACCTTTCAAAGTTCAGCAGCACTTTATTGAAAGATTGTGTTGATGCTACAACCATGAGCAGGTTCATATGGGTCAATCCACAAGCAGGATATCTGGGCAGGAGGTTGTGATAAGGCTTTCAAGATTGACCAGAAGAGCTTCAGCACCCAGTATTTGAATTTCCAGAGAGTTTTTTACCCTGTGTACAGATGCATGCCTGTTCTTGTGCTTCTCCACACAGCATCAGGTTTCTGCACAGGGCAAACTAAGCCTGAGACTTCTTCCTACTTCATACAAAAACATGTAGCTGAAATGAATGCATTTGTGCAAAAAGTGTTTTCATTTCAAGTAACACATTTTGAAATGACAGTCACTTTAGTGAAAAGATCTTGGACATCTCTAATCTTTATGGAATTTTTTTCTAATGTCTTTTGGCTTTTGGTTTGTGTTCTGTTCTCTCTCTTGCACATGTACACTTGTAAAACATCAAGCTCAAAGAGGTCACAATCCCACTTGAGGCTTCTACACGCAAGTAAATGCAACACTAATTGTGGTGCATACAAAGTGTGTGTAATTATCTGGCACAGAAATAGCAGCCCTGCTTCTGAGTTCAAGGAGTTCAGATTAAAACCCTGAGACCGTTGATCACTTTTCCTGGAATTCTACATACTTTTCTTAAAAATGGAAAGAAAAAAAAATCTTATTCTGAGGCAGTGAACTGAGGTCAAATGGACTCAGTCTTCCATCTGTTTGCATATTTGGACAAGTTTAGAAAGCTCTTATCTGTTCATTCAAAGAGAGTAAAGCAAATAAAAACTAATCAGGCAGTAGAAATAAAAAAGAGGAGACAGATAAATTGCTTCATGAATGACAAAATGAATAGACAAAATGTTGGTTTGGATCCCTTTCTTTCATATGCACCCAATGCACTCATCCAACAGTGATCCAAAAGTCCCCTTGGGCTCCTCCAATGACCATAAAAAAGGACATTCTGGGTGAGAAGCAGTATGTCATGGCCTAGGCTTGCTTGCTTGTACAAAAACAAAAGCTTTTGTCTAGATGTCTCTTCTATCTGGCTGTCAGTCTCCACAAAATGGGTAGGAGTATAATTATTGTGGAAACCTCTAACCTCCTGCTTCATTTGGTTGAAACGGAACAAGGAGTTTAAAAGTCATTTGCTGAAGGGATGGGAGGGAAAGAGGTCAGCAAAAAAGTGATCATGTGGATCTCTATTTTTTTTTTTTAGAAAAGTTGGTTTGAAAAAACAGGAGAATGTAGACAGTGAAGAGCTCCTGCAGAACACAAACAGAGAGAAATAGCATTAGGATTATTATTTGCGTGCTCAGAAAAGAGAGAGATAGTCAGCAGTAAGAATGGATACCAATAATTAGACCTTCACGTTTAAGGATTCAGGAAGCAATTTGCATTTTAAGTAACTCAGGAGATATTGAAACTAATAATATCCAACGTATTTTCTTTTTTAGTTTTGATGTCACTGCTCTAAAAAGAGTTCAATATTTTTTTATGTATGTTGCTTAATATCTTAATTATAATTTAAATGACCAGAAAAAATATTGATTTAAATTTAAACCTAAATGCTCAAAGATTGTATTCAGCTTTTCTTGATGGAGACAGAGAACAGACATTTCTAATTCTTTGTGCAAAACAAAGGGGAAAAAAAGAATGAAGTGTGAATGAAAGCTATCTGTGTTAATGGAAATTGGCTGAAAACATCAGTTATCATATGTAATTCACTACATTATTATGGTATTTTTACATATACCCCTCAAGTTATAATTACAAAAAAAGACTCCATCCAAGAGCTCAGTACGTTACAGGAAGTTAATATACTGTTGCTTTGTAAGCTGTCATATGCTCATGAAGCCCAATAGCCAGCAATAGATTTACTCCATCAAGCAAAGATTTCTGTGTCCACCATAATCAGCAGAGAGAAAGAGACATTGCTAGGATTTAATTAATCTTATCCCACAGCAGATATCTAAAGTAAAATAAATCATCCCTCAAAACGAGAGATTATTCTCCACTGTTTATAATGAATAAATAGGTGAGTGTATAGGTCTACCCTACAGATACCTAAAGGTAGGAAAAATGCTCCTGCCCATGATGCCCGCTTCTGTGAGGACTGGATCTAGTCTCACTGAGGAAAAAAGACATTTCTCTCAGCTCACATTGCTGTAAACTCCAATCTCTGCTTCAGAGGTCATGGCTTTTCACAGCACAAAAGAAATATTTAAGATTCATTGAAAAGGTAATATATCTGTACTTCTGTGAAGCACCTTGATTTTGCAGGATCAAGACAGATTCCATTTCATATCCTACATCATGGAAAATATACTCTTTCAGTCTGGCATTCTCCACATGGGTTTATTTATACCCCTACTTATTTGCTTATGTAATTTTTATCTGTCTCTGAAATGTATTCCCATAGAGCTGCTGGCTAAAGCATGCATGTGCTGGGAAGATTAAGGTACAAATTGAACAGTACTTTTTGGTTCATAATTTAGTTTCTAATTATCTTGCTTCATAGGACTCCACCCTATCAAGGATCCTGTTGCTCAAGAAGAGCAATGAGCAAACTGAAGTTTCAAGTATAGTTTAAAACTTTCTTAACTTTGGCAGTGATACTGAAATCCAGCTGCATCCCTAACTTTTCATCTCCAAGACCAAACCAGCATTGGATTAGTTTTGTGTTTCACTCTAACAGATGTTTTCCAATTAGCTTACAGGTTTGATTAGACATTTAGCTTCAAAGAATTAGGATGAAGAACTTACAAAAGGTTAAAGTTTTCTTTTTAGCAGCTGAGTAGAAGATAGAAGAGAATTGGGTTAGATGGGATTGTAACAAAAGCTGGTCAGAAAGAAATAGATTTCACTAAGAAAGAATATAAGCCAAAGAAAAAGCTTCAGAAGAGCAATGCTCTACATGAGATAACCCTGCAGGGGACAAAAATGTACAAAAGAAATACTTTTTGTAAATTGGAGCTGGGAGAAACTCCTCTTGAAATTTTTAATAGATTCATTCCAGCATTCACAATATGAAGTCTGCCCTCAGAAGCACAAATGAATAAGTATCTGTTTTGACCACACCCCATTTAGGCCCATTTTGCTTGTATTTCTGTTCATTGAACCATATCAATCTGTACCCTTACTCCAGCTGCATGTTCTGTCACTTGTCAGGCAATATGTTTAGAAGTTGCCAGCCTTGCTTCAGCCCCGCTGGCAGCAAGTCAGCCAGTCAGCTGGCAAAGCTGGATAATTACTGCTTAGCCCTAAAGAGCTTAACGTTCATTTGCATAGACTTGTGTCCTGGCAACACCAAGGCACTGAACCAGATGGCAAACTTTCTTTTCCGTGAACATTTTCTGTAAGAGAAAGGACACAAGGAACTTTAAGACAGCTGCAAAATCATGGTTACCAAGAAAGGTTTCCAGGAACTGAGATATGTGGACTACCTTCCATGGTTCATTTTCTACCATCATAGTGTGGAAGAGATCATTGGGTTTCATTCTTCCTTCTTTTATGCTTTTAAAGAAATCTGCACATGGCTCCACTGGCCTCAGGTTTTGGTGAGGATTGCTTTTGCTGAGAAGCTTAGGAGAAGGCCTAACAAATAGGCTGTGGTAGAGACAAGAAAAAAGCCAGCAAGAAGATATCAGGTTACATGTTCTAACTAAAGCTGATGTTTTCTTTGCTAATTCAGTGTGACTTACTTATGACAAGTTTTGGATATTGGGTTTCTCTTGTTATTGTTGTTTTTCATGACTGAAGCATCCTGACTGGATGGACAAATTACAATGGTCAGCATGATAAGGAAGATGCTTAATTAACATTGAGCCACTCTCAGCACTGTTCCTCTACTGAGCTGGATGCAGTCATTCTTTAACATCAATGTTCAGTGTGTAGGATGCTACATTGGACCAACAATGGCAGCTGCAGAATGGCCACCCTACGTGTCACTCACACATGAAGTAAAGTGATCCTATAACCACAGAATGGAAGTCTTGACCACAGAATTCCTCAGTCACCAAATCATCTTGAACATACTGGCAATCAGGTTGTACACTCCTTGGTGTGTACCTTGTTCTTGATCTGAAAGCCAAAGTATCAAAAGAAGCTTCAGTATTCAACCTAAGCACTCCCATTCTTCTCTGGAGACATTCAAAAGCCACCTGGACAAGTTCCTCTGTGGCCTACTCTAGGTGGTCCTGCTCTGGCAGGAGGGTTGGACTAGATGATCTTTTAAAGTCCCCGCCAACCCTGAAGATTCTGTGATTCTGTGAATTCCAGGGCAAGCTTCTATTACAGTGGTAATACTAACTACAGCTTGCAATGCTACTGTATTTCTTCATTTACAGCACATTCCTCTTTTTCTGTTTCAGGAGGGGGCTGGTTTTGGAAATGAGTGTGAGGTGCTGTCGTTAAGCCTATCCACCAAATGCAGTTGTTGTATTTTTATGGATAAGCAGCACAACATAAAAGCCCCACAAATCACACATAGAACATAAAAAAAATATGTTTTGAAAATATGCTAAGGCTGGTTCCACTCTCTAGTTGCTGATGTGCTCCCTTAAATCTGTCTAGAAAAATACGTATCATCTTAATGCTTTTTTGATTGCTAAGCAAATCCTGCAGTGCTGATATTCTTTTATTCTCTTGGCTAGTTAAGCTATTGCAGGAAGAAACATAAAACTATAGTGCTTCCATTAATGATGTATAGGAAAGTGTAACAAGCACTTAACTTTGAGAATCTCAGTGGACTTATGTACTGAAACTGAGACCTGAGTGGGATACAGGTTCCTGATTCCATATTGCTATGAAAACTGCCACAAGGCCAGTGCCTAGCTTCATACATGAGTGTAATGGGGAAATAAGCTCATTTGGACACACGCTCTGTGAAAGGCCTGGGTTCTTATTTGTCTTTTCATCCTGACCTGCATTCACAGGGACACGGACAGACTGGTGTGCTAGACACATTTCCAGATGGTCATTTTAGGAGTTCTTTGGGTCCGCTTAGTCCATCCCAACCCAAAAAGGAGAAGGCAGATGGACACAATCTGGCTCTCTGACACTGGGAAAGAGGTCTCCTGCCTATGCTGCCCTACATTGTTCACAAACAGATCTCCTTCTCTCAGGTGCAAGAAAACAGCTCTGGTCTGGGATCTGCTTTGTCCCAGGTGTACTGAGAGTCATTGGACATACAGGCATACAGTTTTGGAAATTACATTTGGATATAGGTTGTGAAATATGGTTAAGCTCTTGAGGAACTAGCCCTTTGTGCACACTGGGAAGTAATTGAGATGCCAAAAAGATCCTTCGCCTTGACTGGAGACAGAGAAGTCTCCTCAGAGAGAAACCACTAGTCTCATGCAAGAGTTTCACCAGCTAAATACGCAAAGAAGCCCCAGCATTTCCTGGCTAGGGGTCACTGTCCAAGTGAGCCTTTCTTCTCACAAGCTTTCTATCCCTTACAAGGACAGAGCCCAGATAAGCCCAGCGGCAGCAGGTAGAGCTTAGAAGCTGGAGTGGAACACAGCTCTGTTGCTGTTCCCAATTCAGATACATTTCTTGAACAATAAAGACCAGTTGGGAATCTTCTGCCTTTATCTCAAAACCATTAAAGAGAGAACACCCTTTCTTTAGCCCAGGTGAGAGAGCTTTGTATTTCTTTTCTACTTGATCCTGCTGCAGCCATTAGCCACCAGTAAAAGCTGTGATATACACAAAGATATATGACCTCTGATATTGAAAGAAGTGTAATCGACCATCATTTAGAAATTACTTGTATTCCCTAAACATTTACTTAGGAGAGCTGTGTGCCCCAAACTTGAGTTTATACATGCTTAGGCACAATGCTTAGACCAAGAGGAAGTAGCAAAGGGGAGTAACATCTGAAACAGTAACTCTATAGTGGTGCCTAATTACAGGTCTGGGCTAAGCACTTTACTGAAAAAGTTATTTACATATCAAAAGTGTTCCCTGGACTTCTTCATCTATTATTTTTAAGAGGAGGTTTTTGTATTATGGTAGAGTGGTTGGAGCTATGCTTTGTGTGTTTCATAACTAGACTGCAGGCAAAATTGGACAAAGCAATTTTACCCTGCGAGATTTTCAAGGAAGACATACACTGCTTGAGAGAATGGGGACTAGGGAAAACAGAAGGAAAGGAATACTGTAAAACATGGGCTGTAGAAAATGTGTAGCAGTAATGAAACAGGAAAATCATAGCCCTGAAAGAAAAGCAAGTTAAAAGTGGAACAAAAAACCAGAGATGGAATTAACTTTTCATGCAATTCAAGAATTTCAGATGAGTTATTTTGTTCCACTGCTAAACTTCAAGCACAATTTGTATCTATTACTCCAATAACTTAACTGTACTTAAATTAAAGGGTTTTGACATTAGACGTAGGCCAAAAGGAGCATTTTGGCAAGGCTTCTTTATTCTTCTCACTTCTCTCCCAAAAGCAAATGCCCCTGAACGGCAGAGATTTCATCATACGTTTTAGAGCCATCATTTCTCCATTGGAAGAGAAACTGACAGGATGATTGATGAACTGTCAGACATCATGACTTGCAGTTATAGAAACATATGAAAAATCTGTGCAGTGCATTGTGAGCTCTTCCCCAGTCTACAAAAAAGAACACTGAAAACCCTGTGATGATCCAGAGAACCCTGTCACTGGAAATGATTGTTGAGTCAGAGGGAAGACATGGGCACTCAATATGAGTGATCAGTGAGCTTCGTTTATTAATCGTGCTTACCCAATATTTATACTATAGTTAATTAGTTCATACATAGTGCAAAGCTGAGCTCCTAATTGGTGCGTGTACAAAAGATCAGTCCCTCCTGCTTTTCCCATGCCTTTCTCACTGCAAAGCAACCTGTTATTGTATAATTGCAACAGTCAAAGATAATGTGTCCTTGCCTCCCCAGCAGCTACACCAGCTGTGTGCGATGTTCAACACATTCCTCCTCAGTCAGCTGCAAAACATCTACGTACCCCCTCTCATGCAACCATTTTCCCACAAATGATAGTTTCTAGAACATTTTAAATGAAGCCACATTGTCTGTGGCTGGTCCAAGGAACCCCACATTTATAGCTGCTTTTTTCCCTGACCAACTTTAGTTCCTTCCCCCATATATTGTGAGAACTAATGGTTACACACTACTTTGAGGAAAATATAACATGAATTTAAAAGCAAATATGAAGTTCTATTTTTATATCACATTTCCTCCAAAGAGTGATAAATACTATATAGAGACATCATCTTATCATCTGTTTCTCTCACGTTTGGTACTCTGTAAGTCATCTTTAGTACTAACATATCACAGATTAGTGCAGCATTTTATATGTGTCAACAAATATATACAGTGCATTCAGTATATAGCATGCATCTATAATGTATATATCATATACTATTCTAATGGCAATATAATACTTTATACCTAGAATTGCAGAATAGAATCATAGAAATATTTAGGTAGGAAAAGACCTCTGAGATCATCAAGCCCACCCACTAACATAGCACTGCCAAAGCCACCACTAAACCATGTTCCCAAGCATCACATCTACGAGTCTCTCAGATGCCTCTAGGGACGGTGACTCCATCACTTCCATGGGCAGCCTGTTAAAATGCTTGACACTCCCTTCAGTGAAGAAATTTTTCCTAATATCCAAACTAAACTCCCCTGGCACAACTTGAGGCCTTTTCCTGTTGTCTGATCACTTGGGAAAAGAGACCGACACTCACTTCGCTACAACCTCCTTTTAGGTATATGTAGAGAGCAATAAGGTCTTCCCTCAGCCTCCTTTTCTCCAGGCTAAACAGTCCCAGTTGTCTCAACCAGTCCTCATAAGAATTGTGCTCTAGACCCTTCATATGAGATGCTTTTTTAAAGCTATTCATTTCTGTATGTTTTAGTATATATAAACCACATTCGATGTTGGATTCAGAGTGGGTTTGGGCATGCCCAGCTAGTCTTGCATCACAATTCCTAGAGTAGTCCAAAATCTTCAGTCTTTTTGACCTTAATAGACAACAGTCCCCATATCAACAAACAGCAACAATGCTTCCGTTAAAAACAAACCACACAAAAAACCCCAATCCCAGAAAGCATTGAACATTTCCTCACAGGAAGTAAAAAGTGCATATCAGTGTTATCTCAAAAGCTAGACACATAATTAAACATCCTCTACATAAAGACACAGAAAGGAAAAAGGGCCATAAGGGGTCAGGCCAAAGTTTTACCAAGGCAAGTGCTTTTTTCCCCAGCAGTAGCAAAATCTGTTCCCTGGCAGAGAGCATTAGGAAAAAATAGGGTAGGTATATATGAAAATTCCTTTAAATATTATCCTAGCTTTCAAACATTCATAGCTCAGAGACTTCCTCAGCTGGAGACTCTGTTGAGCAATCTCAGATGATTGCTTTCCTTTGACTTGCTCGTGCAAACATTTAGCGCTTGCAGAATCTTGTACTGGGAAGTTCTTATGGGTGGAATTGTCACAGGAAAATCTGGTTTTGATTGAACTCTTAGGACTAGTGTTGTGAATTTATAAAAAAGTTTTCTGTTTTGACAAATAGTTGTACAAGTTCACATTTTGATAGCAACCATAAATAATATTACAGTGCTCTTGGCTTCTGATAATATGGGATGTTTCTGTCATCTATATTGTTCTTTACAACACATATTGAAATAGCAGTTGCTTGATTTTATGTAGCTGTTCAACTGCCCATAGAGTGACTTGCACATTACTGCCAGAAAAAAATTAAAAAGCATTTTTTTTCTAAGACATTTGTATCAAGTGATATAAAGTCCATGAAACTAGAGATATCAATGTCATTATCTAAGGTTACTGTATATATTCCTTGCCAGAAAGCTAAGAACAATGCTAAAGCATTTGGTTAAAATCAGCATTCACTAAATTCAAGACACATCAGATATGTTTCCATAATTTTTACATTTTTAGTATAAAACCGTAAAACCTTAGAGTAAAAGGAAATGTGTCCAAGATGCCTGCTTTATAGCAAGTGGATGATGATAATGGGTATGACACACTATTTATACCTAGCTTTCACACTGCCTTACTTACTATTTATTGCTAGAGTCCAACAATGGAAAATCAATCTACCTTATCTTGGCTACTACTGGATTTGGTGTAACCAAGTTTTGTTTTGGAATTATAAATCAAGGATGTGTGTTCATTTTCAAATCACTACACACGTTCTCAGTGAGTGACGCAGATGGTTACATCAATGTCACCTTTCAGATGCCTGAAATAGTGCAGTCAGTACTGAGCTGCATGACTTGGATCAACTCTTTACAAGAATGCTTTATTCACTCGCTTCCAGCCTAATTTAAACAAAAACAATAATAGAATCAAACCAAACAACAAAAAGCTTTCACTCCATTTGAGGTTCTGCTTCCTTGGATATTTTTCTGAGGATACTTTCAGGATATGCACACAAAATATACCTACCCGTGCAACATTAATAATCATATGTTTTAAAAATTCACCCCTGTGCATGTGAGCCTTTGCCTAAAGCCTTGACCTCCAGATTCTTCTTTCCTGAGGCTTTTCCAATAGGAATAAAACTATAACATTTAATAAAACATTAAGTCAAAGCCTTAATTAGACTCCATAAACTCATTATACCTGAACACACAGCCTGAACGTTTGACCTCTGAACATTCACACTGCTTGTTAGTTGACTTCCAGGCAGACTTGGCCTGTGCCAACTAGCACAGTTCAGGGACAGTGCACTGAAGCACTGTTTCCGGTGGGCTCTATGGACAACACCGCTCCAAGTTTACAGGCTCCCAAGTTTACAGTTTATCTCAGCAGGCTTTGCAACCTCAAATACCACATGCTTTCTGTAATGTGCCTGAATTTTATTCTTCTTGAAAAACTTCGGGGAAGAAAGCTGTGAAGTTAAAACTTTGAAACAAAAGGTAATAAACAGTCACTTTCAAACACAATGAACTGAAAAAAAAAACCCCACAGACATAAATAAGCATTGTGTCTGAAGGCTGAAGGCTACAGGATGTCAAACAGCACAGAGAAGCTTCAGGGCCAAGAGCTATGTAGTGTCAATTGGCCAGTCCAATCTTAAGGGAAATACAGCCCTAAATAATATGAACGTGAGCTAGGCTGTGCCTCTATATTTCAGGGCCAGAGGCTGCATTCTGGCTATCTATTATCAGTAGAGGCATAGTCAAATATGCTTCCAATCTTTGTGTGAACAAGAACCACAATCAGCTGTTCATAAGTGATAATGCTTGTCTCTTCTTAATGAATAAGCAGATAACTCCAAAACCAGCAGAAGCAGTTCTGTTGGCTGAAAACACAATATTATGATAAAATTATTGAACATAGCCTCATTTTAAAATTAGTTTGCAAGGACAATGCTTTAAAGCTCCTTAGAAAATCTCAAATTTCTTCTAACACCCTTCCAGGACAATTCAAGTCCAAGTTTGCATTGAACAATTAGATCGTACATGAAGTCATATGTTCTCATCTGAAGGTATGAGGGTGAGAGAGCCCTGGCACAGGCTGCCCAGAGGGGTTGTGGAGACTCCTTCCTTGGCAGTCTTCAAGACTTGCCTGGGCACATTCCTATGCCACCTGATTTAGGTTGACTTGCTTCTGCAGGGAACTAGATGACCTCTAAAGGTCCCTTCCAACCCTATCATTCTATGATTCTATGATTTTACAGGTTTCATAAAATCTCTGAGACCTCAACAGACAATGCTGTAACTGAAATATTGAGAAACCTCCACCCTTCTGGGAATTCCAAGTTCCCAGAATGCTGCATGTGTATTGCTATTTCATTTATTGCTCCAGGCAAAGTTCAAATGAACGGAAACAGACAATATAAAATCCTGCATCACATTACAACTAAATGTCTGACTTGCTGAAACCTTTGTTTGACAGGATGAGCACACTTAGCCTGATCACATATGTGTATTAATTTTAGCACAAAACACAACAAAATTACAATAGTTGCAACAAATGCTACCAACAGGAAATGGTTATAAAGCTGTGATAAAATGTTTATCAGAAAAGGTTGTGAAGCTATCCAAAACATTTCCTGTTTGTAACCTTTTTTTTTTCTTTTAGTGGGATAAAGAATGTCTGTGGTGCTAGAAATAGCATCTTTTTAAGGAATTAAATAATAGAACTTGTAGAAAATGGTAATAGTCACAGTTCCAGTTTCTATCCTGTTTTCTTCTTTGTATGTAGTATGAAGCAACCTAAAAAGAAATCTGCTTTCACAAGTTACAAGGGCATTCATTAAAGTTTGAACTTCAAACATTTGCTAAAAATAATTAAAAGCAAATTTTTCATATGTGGTATCTACACAGTGTAGTCATGCAGGTAGTGAAGCTCTGCTCCTTCTCCTCCTGACACTGATAGTGAAATAGTGATTTCTCTTAGTATAACTTGAAAAGATCAAAAGAGGATTAACTCAAGTGAAAAAACACTACTATCAAAGATGTCAAAAGAGCTATACTCAAAGGGAAGAGGAGTCAGAGATTATCTACTGACCACAAAACAAAAATCATGAAGAACTGTATTTCCATAACCTGACTTTTCAAAACTAGGAAAAAACCTGATTTGTTGTAAACATAATGGGAAGTATCACAAAATTGCAACAACTCTGACATTTTGATATAAACAAAGATTTGCCAGGATCAACCAATAAGACATTATTCAGTATGGAAGAAAAGGATATGATTCCATGTGGACTTCTTGCTCTCTCAGTTGTGTGAAGACTAAATTGTAATCTGTTCCATTTTTTAAACAATCCATCCACCAAAAAAAAAAAAAGAGAATAGTGAAATGTAATATATTTTGTAAGAGAATACAGCCACTAAAACTGTTTTAGCATTTTGAACAATTAGTTTGCTGTGAAGCAATCATTTTGCTAATCAACATTTACATGAAAGACATTTTGTTTTCATTAAAAATTGCCAGTTGTTCCTATTTTAACTACAGGTTGTATCACTTTTATTGCAAATGTTTTGTAATTTCCTGTACAGTAAATGGAAGCAATGATATAATCCTAAAAGTGGAAAGGGCCTCAACAGGTCATCTGATTGACTTCCCTGACCTGAATTTGGATCAACAAAAGTGACTTTATTTCTGCTATACAATCTCAAATGATGGAAACTACAACCCCACTGGGCAATCTATTTCTAACTTTGTTATTGTTACTGCGAGAGCAGTTTTCCACATTGCCAAAGCTGAATCTCCTTTACTTCAATTTTTCTCCTGATCATGCAGGGAAAAAAAATCCCCTTCCTCTTTGTGGTAGAATTTTAGAATCTTCAAAATGTTCTTTTCCCTCGGTTCTTTCACCTTCAGTCTGAGAAGTCCTATTTCTTCTGTCTTTCCCCATCTGATTTAAGCATTTTTTAACTCTAACTTACCTTGAACTTTTAGTTGCCTTATAAATTTCTCGAAACACAACTTTCCACAGCTGTTCCATAACCTTCTGGACCTCCCACAACCAGGACTAATATTCCTGTGAAATTTTCTCAGAACCCAGGAAAGGGCAATGTTTCTTTTCTATCTTAAGATACTATTTTTAAATATCCTAGTACGATGTTTAAGCGTTTTGTAATGACATGATGCTACTGTACTAGCTAAAATCAGACTGCCTTCCAGTACATTGACCCAGATTCATATCAACAAAAAACATAATGAATATCATCGAGGTCCTTAATGAAAATACTGGGAACAATTGGACACATGACAGGCTTTATGGAGGCTTATTAAATACATTTATTTGGATGTAGAACCATTGCCAACTTCTATGACCCAAGTTGTCACCACATATGGCAATGAATTTTCTCCTCCTATTAGCTGAGTAAGATCCAGAGCTCTGAGTGTCTATAATGAAAGACATTCTGATGTGAAATGTCCTACATATTATCAGAAGCTATGGAATGTCTGTGAAAGATCCCCTCTCCTCTATATTTCACTGGTGTAGCTGTCAAATCATAGAACCATAGAATGGTAGGGTTGGAAGGGACCTTTAGAGACCATTAGTCAGTTAGCAGGTTAGAAGCAAAAAAAAAATTGAAGAAAGGCTAGCACTGCTAATTTTACATACTAGTATTTTTGCTAATTTTGGTTTAGTTTATGGCAGTGAGCTATTAACAAAGCATCAATTAACAAGACAAGCAGCAAGGAACAAAGCAGGGTAGCACTCAGATAATGTAATTAGAATGTTAAGGATTGCTTGGATCTTGGTCAAGTTTAGAAGAAAAAAAATATACTAAAAGGCAAAACAGTCATGGTAAAGCTACTTAACCACAGTAAGCCATTTCGTTACAGCAAGATAATGTGATGTATTGATCCATAGCAACCATAAGGTACTTCATGCCCAGGCACTCGCTTGAAAAGAAGCAGGAATGTGGTCAGGACACAAAACCAGACTTCGTGATTTTGAATTGGACCCAACAGCTTAACTGAAGCTTCTTAGCCTCTATCTGCTAAGATGCTTTTTACCGTTGGGTATGGAACCAATGCCAAAACATATTCAAATCTTTCATTGTTTTTTTTGGATCTTTGTCCAACAGATGAAGACAACTCTTGCTAAGTATCTGCTTCTTGGCAACTTTCCCCTTCTTTAACTTGCTCTGTCTGCTTCAGTTCTAAGAACTTTATATAAACCCAGTTCTAAATCTCTCAGACTTCCTCTCATCTTGCACCAGTTGACAGAACTTTCTAGCCTACAGCTGCCTTCCACTTACATTATTTTGCTTCCACAAAGGTTAAAATGGGCCTCTTGTGCTATCTAATACCTCTGCGGTCAGCAGCAGTTTCCCCTGATGTTCATAACTGAATGTTACTCCCAAAAACCACAACACAGATAATGGGCATGCTGCTACTGAGTTCAGAAGCTGGTTTTATTTGGACCTGAAAAGACTCCTACCTTTCTCCCTTTCTCCTGACAGAGAACTATCTAACAACACAACAAAAGGTTTACTCAGCACCTTTATTTTGCAACCAAATTTAACAAAGTCTGTTCTTCTGCCATCTCTGCCTAGTTGGTAGTCGTTGGGCTCAAGTATAGAATTGTAACTATTGAATGAGAACTATAGAAGTCCATGTATTTGTAGCAAGCCTCAAAATGATGTATCAGTCCAAAGCTTTGTCATCTTGGAGGTACAGAAACCCTTCCCAAAGCTTCAGGGAGATCTGTTAATGAACGTCTGTTCGGACTGTTTGTAATCACATTTGACAGAGCTGGATGGATGACAGAGGCAACATTCACAATAATATTTTTTAATGTGCTCCAGCCTGAATTATGTAGCTGATTTTGAGCATCAGATTACTTTGAGTTCAAGATGACAGGGAAAGGTGATGGCTCTGGATGCCACTGTGGGGGGACAGTTTGCATGTTGGAAGAGCTGATGTTACCATTCAGATGCTGCAGATAATTTTATTAAATGTTTTTGAAAAAAATTATATGTTACTACCTTTTTTTGAACAAAAACATACATTACTACCTTCAAATATCTCCAGTTTAACCAACTGGATCTCTAAAAACACCTGCTCTGCTCTCTGTTTCCTCTCTTTGGCTTCCTCTGGTCCTTAGTAGTAATCACTCCATCCTTCTCCTTGTGGTATCATGACAAGGTGTAGCAGACTGACTACTGTAAGCCAAGTGTTTGGATGCAATATCTCTCCTGGCTTGAACTACATGAGCTAAGCCCTTCCTTTTATTCCCAGAGAAACACATGGTTATGCTCTATGCTGCATCTACTTTTGTAGTCACAGAAAATCATGATCTTCAAACACACTTGGCATGTATCTGTAGCCTCCTACATGGGAGGCTGCAGCACTCATACTACAGCTCAAGTCAACCAGAAGATCTGCCCAATGATGCTGGGGGACCTGCATAATGCATGTTCTGTGAAGGCAAGCAGTCTCTGCTTAGAGAACTTGCCTCCTGAAACATCACTGCTGTGCTCAGCTGATGTTTAGACACTGAAAATTTAAACAACTTCCTACTAAAGACATGGTACTGAAGAGAAGCAACTGAAATCACAGAATGGTAGGGGTTGGAAGGGACCTCTAGAGATCATCTAGTCCAACAACCTGCTAAAGCAGGTCCACCTAGATGAAGTCACACAGGAATGCCTCTGGGTAGGCTTTGAAAACCTCCAGAGAAGGAGACTCCACACCTTCCCTGGGCAGCTTGTGTCAGAGCTCTGTCACCCTTACAGTAAAGAAGTTTTTTCCTTAAGTTTAAGTGGAACTGTTTATGTTCCAGCTTTTGTCCATTACTCCTAGTCCTGTCACTGGATACTACAGAAAAAAAGTGTTGCCCTCTTCTGTGCAGTACTTTGGTGATTCAATTGATAAGTCAGTTCACTGATTTACAATTGTTCATGATTCCTGCTACATTCTCATTTAATATCTAATTCTATTTTTACAGTGTACAAAATAAAACTGATGATTTAATGTAAAATACATATCAGTTAATCAGAAGGGACAACTAGGTCAACTTCAATCAAGTTATTCTGAAGAGCATGGGGAAACACAGAAACTCAAATGAAAAGTAAATTAAGAAAGAGATAATAAAGCTCCAACTCCTGACGCCAACAATACATCGCCAATGGGAAGATGCGGTCCTGGTACTTGCTCACAAGAATGCTGGTAAGGTAGGAGAAGCACAGATCCCCTTCCATTCAGTGCTGTTGAGTTCTAAATTTGGCGTTATATCTAGGAAAGAAGAAAAACAAACTGGAGACAGCTAAAATGAAATGAAAAAAAAATGAGACAGGTGCAGAATAAGCAGCATGTAAGTTAAGGCAGAAACAACTGGATCAGGTTTTTACCTGAAGACACAAAAAATGTAATACACTTTCCACTTTCAATGTCATAAATTTGTGCTCCATTTCTGATTTATATTCCTTTGCCTTTAATTTCTCTCCAGTGCTGCTTCTTATGGCTTTTTCCATTAAATTAAAATGCCACTCAGTACCTAGTGGTTTTTCATTATAAGGGACCTATAAAGTGTAATCACCTTTACACTGTTTTTAATAAACTAAATAATCTCTGTGCTATCTCTTAGTTTCAAATCATTGATCATCTTCATGCACTCTATCCCATTTTCAACTTCTCTATCAAAATGTATAGTTGTGCTACACGCAGTGTTCCACTAGCTGTCTTAAAATACTAATTACTGGGAGAAAACTACCTTTTAACTACTCTTGATTCCTCTCTTTATAATTCATGAATGAGATTAGCCTTTCTCATTTCTACATCCTCTGGCATTACACTTGCAGTTGTTGTTCACTGACCTCAATCCTTTAGCTAAATGTTCCAGAAAACAATTTCTCTGCTTATAGACTTATATCCACAGCATCTAGATTTAAGGAGGTCACTATATTAAACACTATTTTGCTTCAGTCGGTCAAAGACACCATCTGTTCCACTGATTCTAAGTGTGACCTTCAGCCTAACAGAGTGCACAGCACTTCCTTGAGCTATAGAGCATACCTTTTTTATGAACAGCTCATAGATAAAAATGAAACTTGTTTTATGGGACAATTACTCTTTGTTTTACTGCCAGTCTGAAAATTAATAGCTTCAGCTTCCACTGGGTTTTGTTACCACTGTCAGCTTGAATGAAGCTATCTGGTATGTTATTATATTTACACACAGATCTGAGTTCCAGCAAGTTTTTTCCACCCTGAACTGTGTTCAAGAAAACAGAAAACTGTGAAAGGAACGTGGCAACAGACAATAAGTTGCTTTCTGTTATGAAGTGATTATTTAACTCTAGATAAAGAGGAAAAAAAAAAAAAAAGCTATCAGTCACCGCATAGAGTCCTTATTGAGCCCAGTGCCCAAAAAATTTGTTGTCTTCCATCCTACACTCTACAGAAACCATTATCTGTACCTTTTTCAAATGAAGAAACCACTCCAGCAAAAAATACTCCCAATTTTATCTTGGAAGAACCAAAGTGACACAATGACAAAACATAAAACATATATCCCTCGCAGATAACAATCTACCCTGGATGCATGCACAGGAATACATTCTGAAGTGTAAAAAATAGTTGACAAACTAATGGGAGACAGTGACTCCACAGAGCATCACAGTTAGTGGCAGAGGATGCATGAATAACAGGAACGCATTAGGAAAGAGCACTGGCAGCTAGTACAGTGACACAGGCTCTTTATATATGTGAAGAATAGGATGAAGGGCACATGCAGCGTATTACATGGGACTGTCATACAATACAGCAAGTGTGGAGAACAGATTTGCCTACTCCTTCGGTAACTGTAGGGCCAAGGTCTTGCTACTTTAGGTACATATACAAACTACATTTTTTTGGACATTCAATGCCTTATCTTATGAGGCTGTCGTTCCCAGGGCAAAAAATAAAAAGAGATCTCCCCTAGGTGAATTTCATTTTTGATAGAAAGTTAGTTAGAAAGCCAGAGCAAAGTTTCCTCTTCTGAATATGGTTTCGACAGCAATAACCTAACAGTATCATCGGATTCCCCAGCTAAGGTCTCTGGACATGTACCATAGCAAGATATCAGGGTATTATCCCACTCAAGATAAGAGGTGTAACTAAGCCAAACAGACAGGTGGTTGCTTTGAGGAAAACTTTTCAAATCTATCCTCTTTGGGAGCGCTTAAACATGACTCTCAGGAGAAAAATACCTATGATCTTTCACTTCCCGGGGGGAAAAAAAAAACCTATTCTAGCATGTTGGAACAGTGTAG
Organism: Urocolius indicus; assembly: GCA_013401255.1. Classification (NCBI taxonomy): domain Eukaryota; kingdom Metazoa; phylum Chordata; class Aves; order Coliiformes; family Coliidae; genus Urocolius; species Urocolius indicus. The sequence goes on from WBNH01002854.1 coordinate 145,186, forward strand.
CAACATCTGACATTCCCTTAGCAGCAGAAACAGTGGTTGGCCATGGCATCCCTCACTGTGTGGAGCTGTCACGTGTACCGCTTCAGGCTTAGCCGAAATTAGCGTCATCTGCCTTAACGCCCTGAGCATCGAGGTCTTCCCAAAAAAAAAAAAGCACCATCAAAAGACACGGGCTTTTGCGGAGAAGATACAGGCGAGGCTCTCTCGGCCTCTCTTCGCTTCAGCTGGGGACGCAGCTCGCTCCGGTCCCGCGCGCAGGGACAGCTGCCCTCCCTACGCCGGGCTCTGCGGCAGGAGGTGGATCCCTGGGAGGCGCTGACCCGCTCACCCCCCCCCTTCCCTCCTCCCCGCTCCCGCCCTTCGCGGCTGAGGAGGCGCCTGAGCGCCGCGGCGTCTTTCCCCCCGCGGTCTCATCGGCAGCAGGAGGAGGAGGAGGAGGAGGCGCCGCCGCCCGCGCGGAAGGTAAGCTGCGGAGGAAGGGGATCATCGGCGCCGCCTGCTCCCCGCCACCCCACGCCGCCCCTTCCCGCGGCAGCGCCCTCCGCGCCGCCTTGGCTGAAGGGAGCGCACAGACGCACGGCTGCCGAGCTCGTTCCGCGGGG
>WBNH01002854.1:145841-178830 GCA_013401255.1 Urocolius indicus
AGCCTGACACCGGCGGGGTGGACGCTTCCCGACTGCGTCCGGTGCCTTTGGCAGCGCCCGTGCAGCGGGGCGTGCAGCGGGGAGTGCCGCGTGGCACGGCGCGGCGCGGCGCGGCACGGCACGGCACGGCACGGCACGGCACGGCACGGCACAGCCTGCCGCAGCCCGGGCTCCGCGCCCGCCTGTGCAGAACGGCGGGGGCTTTCCGTCGCGGTGCCGCCGGCCAGCCGCCCCGCTCGTGGCCGCAGGTGGGGAGGCAGTAACGGATGAGGAAGCCTGTGTCGTGTCCCTGCTCTCCGCTTCGTGCCTCGGGTGTGACGCCGTGTTCCCAAGGCACCCCGTTTATAAAAGGCTGTATACAACGCTGTAAAAGCCGGGCGTGCGCAGGCTTCGTCAGGGGTTAAATGTGCTCTGGACACAAGCGTGCGAGGAGGTGTTTGAAGCTCACTCACAGTGTGCTTGACCAGCATGTCTGGATGGATAGCTGGCAGTTTTCAGGATGGGAAGGAATGCGTAGGAGACCAGCGATTGTTAATGTGTGGGATTTGGGAGGATGGTGTGAAATTTCTCGTATGAGTGGACCAAATGGGAGGGCACAAGTGCCAAAGAGATTTCATGCCGAGTTATGGTTAAGGTCTGTAGACAGTTGTGTTTGTGCACCATCAGAAAGCGTTTGGGCTGGAATAGTGATGAAGGATGCGAGAACAGACTTGGGGTAAGGAGAACGTGGGCAAATAATGATCCTGCCTGATGCGGGCTAGGAGATCTAAAACTATTCAGGTACAAGAAATAAATGTGACAGAATGACGTGGGATATGGATGATGTGATGGACTGGAAAGTAACAGGAAGTGGTTGTGAGGATAAAAAGAGAGTCAAGTTTATAATTGCTTTGAGAAATGAGAGTTGTAAGACCTTTTAATGATGTTCATCATAGACTAGAGGAGTTGGATTTTGATAAAGATACTGTTTACTGAGAGGTGCTATCAGAAATAGGCCACACAGATGGATTTCTTTCTTAGATATAGATAGCTGCATCATTTGGAAAGGACATAGAGCAGTCCAGTTGTTCTTCTGTACAGCTGGTGTAAGGTTACCAAACACGCACTGAATTGCCTTGGGCTTACTCTCAGTAAGTAACTAGTCTGAATATTTCTGAGAACTGCTGGTTTAATAATCAACTTGTGATCTTGGATCGCATTTTAAAATACATTCAGTAAATAGAAATAAAATAGAGGACTACACAGAGACAGGTTTGAAATTCTCAATTTTAGATGGTCAAACTCAAAAATCTGATGTTAGGTGTATTAGAGCCCTATGGGCCTTAGAATCAAAGAAGGTATGAAGGTCTTTTATTGCTTATGCTGGTAAGGCTTATATTTAGTGTTTTGATTAAGGCTTAGAATGTTTTAGTAGATACATTTTATAAATTAAAGCTTTTAGTCTCAGTGAGGCTAGAATGACCTTCCTTGAACATCTAAGGAAGTGATTAAAGGTTAGAACTTCGAGGCTGTGAGTATTTCTTCTTTAACAGCAGACCGTGAGGTCAAAGATCCGACAGCTAGGCCTGATACATGGTTCAGTGTCTGGCAGGATCAGGTAACTGCAGACTGCTGACAATTTAGGCTATATCAGTTCTGCTGAGAGGAGGCCTAACAACATGTGTGCCTTTGTGTGTTTCTGTGAATGCACAGTACTATTTAGGATTCCACAATCACAGAAGGGGTTCTTACCAGGCAACGCCGTTCCTGTGACATTGAACTGATGTCCAGTCAGGCTCCCATCTGCAGTTACCATGCCACCTAACATCTGAAGCTTCCATGTTGGTTTGTCCTGAACAACTTGATGACCTGTTAGTTTCTTAAATTCTTAGAGCCTTAATAATTTCTGTACTAAGATTCTTTAAGTTTCTAGAGATAAAATACCCATTTCTTTCACTTATTTGTTGCATTATTTGAAATTATTTTGTACTCTTACATAGTATTTTTAATAAAGTTCTTATCAAAATGAATTTTTTTAATACTTTTTTTTCCCCTAAAGCTGGTTCCTCAAACTCTCACGTCAGAAGGTCAAAACGAAGAACAACTTTCAATGTTACCAAATCAATACATGATAAATTAAATTTTATATAGCATTGACAATAGACAAGAGCTGACAGTTGCATCACTTGTAGGTTCTTATGTTTGTGTGTACAGATTACAGGAACTGAAGTGTCTTTAGAGTTTGAGTAACAGTTCAGCAAAGAGAAATATTTTTTTGAAGTCTGATTTTTTTTTAATCTTGTATCAGCCACATTAAAAAAATAGAAACAAATGTTTTTCTTCAGCATCTCAGGTTAGATTTAGGTTGCATTAGATCACGTTAGTTTAAATTTAGATACAGCAATGACGTTGTGTTCCCAGGAGACTGTCTAACAAAATGTTTGATTATTTTAATGCATTTCAAGGTCTGGAGATAATGCTCATTTTATTTTCTTTTTATTACTGTAGAAGGAAGCCACAAATTATGTGAAAATGACTCCAGCATTCTCCTATAAAGCTTTTCAGGACTGGATGTAGTTCTTGCATTGTTTCCATTATCTGAAACACTCCATTACCTTCAAAAGGAATTTTTGGTATTCTAGGACAAAGTGTAAATATTTTACAGTGAAAACATATTTTGATTGACACTTTCTTATCAGTTTTTTTAGCTGTTGACCTTGACATTTCAGTGAGTCTATCGGGGGCATAATTTTACTGTAAACTTCACTAACATTTCCTAGTCTTTGTATTTCTGTCTCTATTAGCTTGCTACATAGTTTCTCTTTCCTGTCAGTTGTTAGCTGTGGTATTGAAATCATTATTTTTTTGGTCAAGAAGATGGATAGTCAAAGCTTTGAAATTATTATTTTAGGGTTCATAGAATGATAAAAGAATTTGAGGGTTTTTTTTTCTTCTGCTTTAAACCTTTTCCCTGTGGTGAATGATGATGCATTTTTTTTTCAGTCACTTTCACTCTTGTTCCTTGTTGGTAAACAATACGCCATTCTCCATCAGTGACAATGACAGAGCGCAGCTCTGAGGGTGAAAAAAAGTAATTGGTATAGGAATGAGAGAAATAAAGAAGTTTAATATGAGCAGTGTGTCTTACCATCACCTATGACTTTTAAAAGTCCTAGAAGATTTCATAAAAATTAAATTAGTCAAAAGATCTTGCTAGCCCAAAACCTCAAGGTGGTTTTTGGAGATGAGGGAAGGGTGTCCCAGGATTCTACCTACAATTTTTCAAAGCAGTTTTGTTACTTAGGGCAGAAATTGCACACCAGACCCTAACACTTATATTTAGACTATTGGAGAGTTGAAAAGTCATGCCCTCTGTTTCCTTTCCCATCTTCTCACTTCTTTCAAAACATTTTTCCCTGATATATTTGCTCTTTATCACAGCGGAGTTGAAACTGTGCTGAAAAATAGTGCTAAGCATGAGTAGCAGAACAGTATTCCCACTGTCTTCCTTGCCATTTCTGTGCCCATGTTTCCTTTTGTGTCCTCTTTGTATCTTATCCTGCACTGCTTTTGTCTTTAGACACTGATTTCTTTTTGAAGGTAATGATGTTACTGGAAAAACAAAACAAAAAGGCCTTTGTGAATAGCATTGGAGCAACCAGCTCCAATATAGCTTACAGTTGAACCTCTGAGGAATTCAGTAGGGTCATACTGGAGATCCATCTGTGGAGCAGTCAGGTGGAATTGGATGTCATGCCAAAAGAGAGGTTGCATCTGACAAGATGTTGGCTAAAGTTTTGTCTCTGGAGATTGAGACAATAAAGCTCTCTTAGCTCAGATAATTTCAATTAGAAATTTCTATAGCAGTTACCTACCTTGCAAGGTCAAGGATGTCAGCCTTCCATACTGTAAATACTCCAGCCTGTCAAAGTTTCTTGACTCTAGCCTCTAAACTTCATGGAGATTTGCACTTGCAATTAATAGGCAGCCAGTGGAGCTTGCATGAGGAGCCAAGGAGTCACAACCTGGTGTCAAGAAGCAAGAAGGGAAGAAGACTATGCTTTCATTTGAGTTAACAGTTTTTCAAACTACTGCTTACTGTTTCTCAAGGCCTGTAATTTTTGGTAATGGAAAATGCTACATCAATGGAAAAATGAATGACAGGCTGAGTTCTGTCAATTTATTGTCAGCACTGGATGAAGTAGTGACATTTCACTGTACAAGAAGAAGAAAATTGTGAAAACAGCCTTCCTAGAAAGGGAAATGTGACCTGTTCAGTAGGAATAACTGTTCACAGTGTTACTGGTCTGTCCTCTCCTGCAAGACCATTTGAATACTTTAGCATCATTTCATGACTTACGCGGTAGAAGGCTGCTGAGAAGTCAAGAATATAAGAGAAGGTTAGAATCCTTTCCTAAAGGTGTCAGCAAGTCTCTTTTTTTCTGTGGCTTTTTCCTCCTAATTTTTCCTGAGACTGTGATTAGAGTCCTTGGGGAAGAAGCTCCAGACAGACCTTTGTTTCATCAGAGGAGATTAATACACACTCAAATTAAGTGGGAGGAAATCGTAAGTGGAGTTCTGAAAAATTTTGTTTGTTTGCCAAGTTCCTAGAGAGAGACTCTGCAATAATATTTACATTTTCATGAGTCAATGAACCTTGTTAAACATTTATGATTAAATGATCTTGGACTGTTAAATAGAACTTGACTGTTAGAAATAGTCTTCAAGTTCCTTAATCTTATCTGTACTGCAGAAGTGTATGTGCCTTACCCAAAGATCTGTCATGGCCAGACTGAAACCAGGGTTGGAACTTTCAAATTCCAAGGCCAAAGCTCAGACTGCCAGACTATGCTGTCCAGTTTCTTAATTGTACTTGGATTCCAAATAAGAGATTTGTGAGTGTTTAATATAAATATTTCCGTATTAAAGTGCTGTGCACTTCCTCAAGAAAGAAATGTTTACAACAATAAAGTTTTCTCCTTTAGATCTGCACTTTAGAAATATATTTTTTTTGGAAGCACAGCTTTTGAAAAGGTATATTAAGTTTTAATACAGGAGAAATACATGTATTGAGGGTTTTAAGTATCAGCTAGCTATTTTAAAGGAAGGTTTCTTAGTAATTAGATGCAATTATATTCATTAAATGATATTTGCTAAATCATTAGCATTTATAATATTTCATGTATTCATGTATCCTTGGCCTGGATCTTATGGCATGAAGTCTTACATAAGAGGCATGTTTAATAATGAGTCAGGTAGTGTTATAAAGCTACATTTGATACTTATTTTAGGGTACTATTCATCTGAAAAGTAACTGAGTAAAATGGTAGCTGTTTGTTTGTTGGATGTTACTCTGCCAGTAATCAGAATTTTACAGACATTTAATTTCGATTGAAGAGGAAACAGATTTTTGGCATTGGCTGAACTAATGTACCTCAAAAACAATTCTGTGTACAACTTTCTCACTTGTTATGTGAAATAAGCTTGCACAGCTTCACAGCTGTTAACTTATTTTTATAATGTTACTGAAAAGGGAGTTGCATGGCTTTGTGTTAGGAAATAATTTAAAGATAGTAGAGTTGTGCAAAGTGAAATCTGTTTCTATTGAGAATGCATGTTATAGAAATTACACAAGTAATTTACCAGGTTGGCAACATTTTCTGAAGCAGAGTGAATGTTTCAACAATTCTCAGTAAAGCTGAAAAGACTCGAATGGTTTTCTAACGTTGGTTTTCAGAATGAAACTGGAATAAGAGCATTTGAAGGCTTAAGCCAGAAATGGAAAGCTCTAACCAGTGTGCTTGTTCTTTGCTGAAAGAATTGTCTTGAAAAATTATTTCAGTAAGGTTCAAAATTTATTGTTACTGACATAAAAAGACATTGAAGTCTCGTGTTTGTTTGATAATGCTTCTCCTTTTCCAGTCACAGTCTGATTAATTTTACTACTTGTTTTTTAAAAAATATTGTCCGAGAATTATTTTAGTTAAAAATACCTAAAGAAGGGGAGCAGAGTCTGTCCTAACTTGTCGCTGTACAGTTGGATATAAACCCCAAATTGTCTGTGCTTTGCATTTCCTCTTTTCTCACCCCACAAGCAAATAGTTCTGACTTAATATAGAATCATAGAATCATTTCAGCTGGAAGAGATCTTTAAGATCATCAAGTCCAGACTTTGTTCCAGCCCTATTGACCATTAGACCATTTCCCTAAGTGCAACATTCGTCTCTTGAACACCTCCAGGGATGGTGACTCCAGCACTTACCTGGGCAGCCCGTTCCAATGCCGACAACCGAACCTCCTCTGGCGCATATAAAGTCTGTTTAGGCCTACAAAGTATTGTTTTAACAAGATGATATGATGATTTTAACCACAGTTCTCTCTTTGTAGGGTGGCACAATCACAAATCCATATGGAGGATGAATCTCCTCCATCTCAAGGAGTCAACGTCAAGGTCAGAGTCTGAATTTGTATTGAGAATTGCATACTGCTCTACTCAAAAGCATGAAGCTTAGTCTAACAGTAGCTTAGGACACGTTGGTAGCTTTCAAGATAAAGAGAAGACTAGAGTTATAGGTAGAAACGTCATACTAGCAAAAGAAATGTTTAGTGATCTACAAAATATTAGACAAACAAAATATTCATTTTAATTCATTTTAATTAGGTTGTATTGTTCCTTTGGCTTACAAGGCTAATTTTATTTATGTTTAAGTTCTAAAGCGAACTGTTCCAGCCTAATATTTCAAAACAAATGTTAGAATTAACTTCTATAGCATAATTTGAGCCTAAAGCTTCCTCCCATTTTTCTCCTCTATTTTCTTTGAACTTTCTGCATATAAAACTTAACGAAAAACTTCATTCAGAGTTTGAGATTAATGATGATGCCCTTTAAGATGATGTGTATGAGAAGACCTGTATGGATAACCCATCTTTCCTCCTGATTGCTGAGGTCAAATGAAGCATAGATGTTGTAGGAATTCTTGAGACATAATTGATACACCTTTAGGATAGGTATCTGCACCATATGAAATCTCAAATTCTGGTCTAATTCTGTCTGTTATTACTTTGTGCAAGATAATGAGAGAACTGATCACATATGAGACATTAATATTGGCAGGCTGATAGTTGAAGCTATTTTTCATATTTTTTCGACAAAATATAATGTAACAGAGTAGGAGGGGAGAAAATTTGGAAAGTTGCAAGAATATGTCTTACTGAGTCAAGTGTTACTAAGGATTCCCAAGACAGGATTTAGATGATGAATATTTTTAGTCTGATAAGATTTCCTGTTATTTCTTTCATTAAAAAATAAATCAGTATCCTAACTGTATTGTCAGGTGGTTTTTACAATGGGAGTTTTGGTTTTTTCTTTTGGTGTATTATTTTAGCATTAAGAACTGCTACAGTTTGGGTTTTGTTTAACTTGTTAATTATGAGAGTGGAACGTGAATGGTTTTTTAGAAAGAGGTTACATAAATAAACCTCTTCCACTTAAGATTATTATAGTTTTGATGCTCTGTGTACTTGGAATTTACAGCTCACGTTTTAATGGAGCACTGGCATAGGCTGCCCAGGGAGTCTCCTTCTCTGGAGGTTTTCAAAACCTGCCTGGACATGTTCCTGAGTGACCTAACCTAGGCAAACCTGCCTGAGCAGGGGGATTGGACTGGATGATCTAGATGGACTAGAGGTCCCTTCCAACCCCTACCATTCTGTGATTCTGTACTAAGTTATTCCAGTAAGGGAATCTATACAATTGAAAGACACCCAGACTGTCCTTTCAAGATTGAGTCTTGAACAAAAGTGGAATGCAGTTTTCCTGATGCAATTGGAAGAGAAATCTGCGATGCTTTCAGTATTTATTATCATATTTTAAAATGCCTAAAATCCTCCCTAGAATTAATGTAGTCTCTTGACATGAAACAAATTGTTCTGCAGACAGCAGATGGATGAAGCCTGATTCCATATGGATTCATGTCCTTTGTTAAAACCCTGCTATGTCTCATGGAGGACAGCATGTGCTAGGACTAGCTTGGACCTACTTGTTAGCTGATTTATTTTGTAGCATACATGTCTGATTGTCCATCTGCCTCCTGCCAAATGGATTTTGGTAGTGGGATCTTACTTTTATTTTACTCACAAATTTGGCTGAAATTGGTCAGTTACTTGGTGCGAGGAGATGGACAAAGAAGTGGTGTGATCAAAACCACAACTTTTCTTCAGTGGAGATAACCAACCCTCCCGTGTTTCTTCAGGAGTGTATTATGAAGAAAGGTGTGATTAACTGCTATTTGTTTAAAGATGTTAATCTAGGATTAATTTAGGGTTTATTTCTGTAGTTTCCAATGTTACCTGTGTCTCTCTGTGTTTTTTTTGTGATACTAATAAAAAAACCCAATATCCTTGTAACTGATGTAAAGTGCTTCAAAACTAGAATTTATTCACAAACTAGAATTTATTCACATCTTTGTTTCAGTCAGAGGTGGAAAAAAATTACCACTCTTGCACATTGGACTGCTTAGTGCCTGTGACAGGCAAAATCTCTTGCTTGCCTTCTCATCTGGCAAGGATGTTTCACATCAAGAGCCTGTACATCAGTCAAGAAAATTCCATGCACACTCCATGCAAAATTTACGATTAAATTTCGATACTGCAAAGTCATTCTGGTTTATGCTATATTAAAACAGTAGAAATGCAGACATTTCTGCATGAGATGCAGACATTGGCTTGACGAGTTTTAATGTCTGGAGAGACACGTGACTCTTTTAACTATAAACTTGCCATTTGTCCTTGGATAATCTGGAAAATGATCAATTACTTTTTTTCTTTTATTATATGTTTACTTACAGAAAATGCAACTATTCTTAGGAAGTCCCCAAAGATTCAATAATTGTTAAAACCTAGAAGAAAGGGAAAGTTTTCTCATATTTTCTCAAGTTTCCATCTTAAATGCATCACAAGAGATAGGAATATTTAACAAAGAAAAGTGTATTCTTGGGCAGATTTTTTTAAGTTTTCTTCTTTTAACATCAGTTTTGGCACCAGAGGGAAAAACCCAAATTATTTTCAAGTTTTGGATATATACTTATCACTTTACATTAGAATCCTGTACATTGAATTCTAGAAGCTCACAGTTACGTGGTATGAATATATAGTCAAAATACTACCTCAACATTTAAGTTATTATGTGGTACTTTTCTTCATACATATAGATCCTTTCTTTCTGGATCATAGTGTAGTTTATTTGTTTATTTTGTGTGTTCAAATGTTGTTCTAGAATTAAAATACTGATTTGTGTTTGAAAAAGGTGATGATGTTTCTCATTTTTTCCCCCTTTTTACTGTTCCAAAGTATACATTTCTCTCTGTCTAGGTACTTGATATCGTTTTTTTATAATATCAGGTCTTGGATGCAACATTATTGTCAGCTCTGAAGATGCTGGATGTTGGGAAATGGCCAATTTTTTCTCTCTGTTCCCAAGAAGAGCTCAAACTAATTCGTCAAGCCTGTGTATTTGGCAGTGCTGGTAATGAAGTGTTGTATGCAACCGAAAATGATGAGGTAATTGTCCAGGAGTGTGTATGAACATAACATGTTTCGTCATTTATGTATCGAGTTGTTTTGAAAGCCAGTACTATGATAGTATACCTAGAAAAAGTTGCATGCAAAAATGCCTGATCATTTTGATTGCTACTGAAAGATTTTCACTTCAAATTAATGTCTTCCTTCTGCAGTCAAAGTATAGTTAGACATTTCTTGAAGATGCATAGTTACAGGATGAGAGGCAATGGACACAAGCTGAAAGGTGGAAAATTCTGATTCAGTATTAGGAAAAATGTTGTTATGGCTTGTTAAAATCCTGGAGAGATTGTGAGAACTTTTCTTTGGAGGTGTTCAAGTCTTGAGTAGACATGATCTGGGGTCTACTGACCGTTTAGACCTTTGTTGAGCAGAAGGTTGGACTAGTTGAGCTTTGAAGGTCCTCCATTACAACCTAAGTTATGATTCTGTGATTCTTCTATAACAGGTTTTTGTGCTTGGCATGAACTGCAGTGGGTGTTTGGGAACAGGTGACATGCAGAGCACTATTGAACCAAGGAGGTTAGATTCTCTCTGTGGTAAAAAGATAGCCTGTCTGAGTTATGGAAGTGGCCCTCATGTTGTTCTTGCTACAGAAGGTAAGGTATGATCTGAATATTGTTTTTTCAGATAGTCCACTTTAATTAGTCCAGTAGATGTGAAAAGTCTGAGCTGGTAATGTAAGGGAGAATTGGAATGGACATTTCAGACTATCAAGTCCAACATATTTTCACTGGTTAATGTGACATGTCAGCGAGCTCTGTTCATAGCTCTTTTCAAAAGATTTTCAAGATCTGTTTTGTTCTTGTTACTGCTTCTGGAAGTTGGGTTGGTTTTTTTTACTTTACAAAAAAATTTGGAACTTCTGCTTGTTTTTGAAATGCATTAGTGGCTACATTATGCCCATGTGTTCTTGTGCCAACATTGTCCTTTAGCTCAAATGCATCTTTTCCTTCCTGTACCTACTTTTGGATATGTTTTAAACACCAGTTATATTCCCTCTGAGCCTTTTGTTTTCTGTTGTCTCATTGACACTTTACATCATGCTATGGCCTTTCAGTTCATAATCATGTACATTATTCTCAAAGACAAATGATTAATATTGCGTTCTCAGTGAAGTCGCGTTAGAGCTTGACTGATGATGTTAAAATTTGCCTCTTCATTAAATAGAAGAAGTCTTTTTGAATAGTCTAGATTAAATGACTAAAGGTAGATGAGGGGAATGGTCTTGTAAATGTATGACTGTGCTTTATATTCAGTTACGTTCCACCATTTTCTCCAGTCTTCAGGGTAAATCATGTTTTTTATGTATGAATCTGTATTCTCCTGAGCTTTGTTACTGGCATATCTCACTGACATGTTCACACTTCTTACAGTCAGATGTAACTGAAGTATTGCAAAACAACAACTCTAGAACTTATCCTTCATGATTTTTGCTCAGAACTCCATTTGCATGAGTAACTTCCATTCAGCACGTCCTCTTTTAACCTACCTTTCATACAGCCATTAGGTGTCTCACAATTCTTGTGTTAATTACTGTCATTTCCAGTTTGTTGTATGTTTCTATGTGGCTGTATCGCCTGTTTACTGAAATTTGTATTCTTGTACTGGTGAAGCAAAAAGAAGGTTGGTTGTTTTTGACAGGATGAAGTAATTTAACCTGTTATTGTAGAAAAACACTGGTTTAGTGTAGCACATTTTACCTTTGTAGTTCTGAGGGAACCCTTCATAGGGATGAGTTTAGTGATCTCTTTAGAAATCTGATGGACTTGTATATCAAACCCATCTCAGTGTAATTTGGGGTTAGAAAATGATGATGATGATAGACAAGGTGAATGTAGGACATCTGTTCTTCAAGTCCTGCACTACAGTATCTAGAGAACACTTGATTTAAAACAAAGGAAAGTGAGTAGGAAAAGTTGTTAGCATCACAGAAGACAAGCCAATATATGTAAATTAAAGAGAATCGGTAGTAGCTGGTAATATCTGTACCCTAGTGATTGTAAATGCTTAGGAACTGCAAAAAGTAACCAGCCCCATGTTTCCTTTAAACAGCAACCTTTTTTCTGTAGTCACCTAGTGTGAAATGCCAACCCAGTCAGATGTCTCTTGCATTTTAAATTTTTCTAGAATGTTTCTCCAAATGCAGGACATGAATAATATGGTTACATAATAAGCAAATAACAGTATGGTTATTAATAAGTAATAATGATGTTTTCTTACAAGCATCTTCGTGTATATGGTAAAGGAATGAAAACTTGTTATTTTCATTTTCCAAAGTGGGAAACAGTGTTGTGACATGGACAAGAAATTTTGACTGCTTGTGAGTAACAAAGAAACTGAAATGGGGACTCCCGACTGTCATTTCATTGTTGTCACTTCTGTATTGCACTGTCCTTTGAGATTTGTGGTCTACACCATGTGAAGTAGCATTGGTATGTCCATGGATATAGGAGACCCAAAGGACACACACATATATATATATATATGCTTAAATATGTATATTGTTATTGAATTTGACTTTCCAGTTTGTAATTTTATGTACACAGTGGGGAAAAAAGAGATAATTGAAACCAGCTTTTTACATTTTTGTTATAGAAGGAGAAGTGTATACATGGGGTCATAATGCTTACAGTCAGTTGGGCAATGGTACAACAAATCATGGTTTCATTCCCTGTCAAGTCTCTACTAACTTGGTGAACAAGAAAGTCATTGAAGTTGCTTGTGGCTCGCATCATTCTATGGTGTTAACATCTGATGGAGAGGTAAGAATAGCTGGAATAAATCTTTCTTAATGAAATTCACATCTGTGAGAAGCAGGAAAACATTCTGCACTTAGAGCATTACACCTTACTGCTTTCTATCCTTACAGTGCTGATAAAACACAAGTGTTTGATAAACCTGTTAGGGTCTATGCACTTTGGAGTGCATGCAGAATATTGATTTCTGTGCCACATCTGCTTGATTATAATTTCTTTATGGAGAGCAGCCAGTTCATTCCTAAGCTATACTCTACTATAAATGCCTAATTGCCTTAAAGCTGACATTAATCTAAGTCATGTTCATGTTAGGACTTCTACCCACCAAAGTAAAAAGCTATCTGTCGTTTGCTTTGAGGTGCCGTTTGTGTCCAGTTAGCCATTCTGTTTTGGATTCTGGAAAACTAGCAATGGATTCTTGCAACCCTACTGCAGCTATCATCTTGCCTCTTACCTTTGGTTGGAGGACATAAAAGAATGGAATATATAAATACTATCAGTGGTATATTTTTTTGTAGAAACAATTAAATTGTAGACCTACGTATCTGCCTAGATCTTTAAAACAATACATCCACTTGTACTCACAGTGATTTTTTTTTGTGCAGATAACTTTTTTTCTCTCTGCAGTATGTACCTTGTATGTTATATAGCCTTCTTTTGTGACAATTCTCTTACAACAGGTATACACATGGGGTTATAATAACTCGGGCCAAGTTGGGTCTGGTTCAACAGCTAATCAGCCAATTCCTCGAAGAGTTACCAACTGCCTACAAAATAAAATAGTAGTTAATATAGCGTGTGGACAGATGTGCTCTATGGCAGTGGTGGAAAATGGAGAGGTAAGAAAGTGAATCTTCTGACTGAATTTTATTTTATGTCATATTGTGGGGTCTAGAAAAATTAGTCATTGTCTATACAAGACTCTTAAATATTAAGAACGTGAGACTAATTGGTGATGCTGTTTTAACCTTCAGTGCTCATATATGCATGCCTCATCTCAAGAGAAAACAGAAAATAAAGTATATTACATGTATTTCTTCTACACTGGTACTTGAATCTCTCTGATTTTTTTTATCCTCATTGCAAAGATGCTAAGAGGTACTCTTGTAGTTTTAGTTCATATGAGCTTAAGATTTGAGGCAGCCTACATCCTCTCTAGCTCCATGACTCCAAGCATTTCACTTTACAACTATGTACCTATTGACTGCATTAGAATCTATGTCATTGAAATTATCATAGCTCAGTATTTTCCCTTTTTCTTATGTTTAGAATAAAGCTGTTAACAGCCTACTCAAACTGTTGTTCATAGCTTCCAGTGTATGCTTGTTTCAGTGTGTTTTCTTTTCTGTTAGAGGATTTTTGAATGAGAAATGAGCTCTTATAAAAGGAATTATTCATGCTGGATTTGTTCTGTGCTGGGAAACAGCCGTATGAATCACTTATTTTCTTCTACTCATATTAAAATATTGTAGTCTTGCATTATTCAACTCTTAAAAGAGCAACATGAACAGGGAGGTTTTGAATTTTAGATGAGCATGCAGTTGTTATTTTAAACAGAAGCAGCATACAAAATTTCTGGCACAGGAAGAGATACATGTGTGTCTATATGTATGTATATACATATGTTTATACAGGAACATATATACGTGTGTATGTTTGATCCTGAAGTGCAGGGATGGGAAATACCAAAGTAAGTTATTATTGTAACTCTGAAGTTGTTCAGTTGCTTTCAAAAGGGGCAGATAGTAGGAAACAGTTAACAGCCCTGTGTCTCTTTTGAAGGTCTATGTCTGGGGTTACAATGGTAATGGGCAGCTTGGACTGGGCAGCAGCGGCAACCAGCCGACGCCATGCCGAGTAGCAGCTCTGCAAGGCATTCGAGTGCAGCGGGTACGTGCCTGATGCTCCACCTCAGGCCCTCTCTCAACAACTCAAAATGTACTGGGACATAACCTGCATTTAAATGAGACAGTCCTCGATCTCTTTGTTTGAAAAAGGTGTCACTTATCAGAATGAAAACATATGTCTTAATCTGCAGGGGAGAAACTGTGACCCTGTGGAGTTCAGTGGGAATTTTGCCACTGACTTCAGTGAGATCAGGATTTTCCTTATGGAGGCCATTAGAAATGCTTGGTCTTTTTTTTTTTTTTATGTCTTCCTGTGAAACTGAATTAAAACTATTTCCTGTTACTTTAGTAAATAAGAAACTCTTCATAGGCAACCCCCATTCTTCATTAACCTCTGTCTCCTTTTCTGGTAAAATGCTGCAGTTTAGCATTTTCTCTTTCTGGCAGACTGAATATCACTTTTAGAATTTCACTCCAGCCACAGTGACTCACTGGTGTTTGGAGTCTCAACAACTGCTTTTGATCAACAGTTGGTAAGATGCCATGGTTAGTCTTGATCCGGGGTGGTTATTACACTTCACCAAATAGCTGGACTGCCATTGGTGTAACTAGTAAACTGATAACTTCTTTTGACTGAAAAGAAATATTTGAGGTAACTACAGAAGTGATACAGAAAGTTTTTAATTGCTTTATCCAAAACAGGAGATACCGTCAGGAAAATGACACATTCTGCTAGAAAATGTTGGGTGTATAACCTAGTGAAAATTTACAGGAGTGTTTTGAACTCTGGATCCTATCTATTGCATTTACTCAGGGAGGTTATGGATTTTGTAGAACTTTTTAAATAAACTCATTTAATTACCTAGTTTTTGTGTTCAGTCCCTACAGTGTAGACAGTAGTTTGGAAAATAATGTAATAAAGTTTATATATTTTCTGTTATTATTTTATGTATTTTCTATTATTATTTTTATAGTTTTATTATCTTCCCTTGTATTTTTTTCTCCTGTTTAGAGAGTGTGAGTGGTCTACTACGTTTGACCTAGATGCTATTTCATTCCACTCCATTTTGCTTGATATCGATTAATACCAAGCTCTAGACCTCCAATCAGTAAATAAAGATTTCTTTCATTTAAGGCACATCACATGCTTCGTGGATGTCAGTGAACTCCAAATACTTTGGTCTATCTGCTTTGGGGATTGTATCAAGATAGGTGAGCTAGTTCTGAAGGATCTAAATTGGTTACTGGTAGCTATCTAGCCATAACACGTTACAATAACTCAAGGCAGAGTTATATCAACTCATTACCAGACTTTTGCTGGTAATTTTGCCACTTTGTATCCCTATGTGCAGCATGTGCTGCATATATAGGTTGTAAAGTGGATATTCAAGCAACCTTATGGGGGTATAGCAGAGGAGGTAGCTCAGCAGGACTGAGTGGGTTTCCACAAGAGGGTATGAGCTGACAGAGTTGTGTGCTGCCATTAACATGGAGAGTTTCATCTCTTCCCTCTCTTTCCTGGCTGGCTGCTCCTGTTAGGTGCCTTGTGAGGGCACTGGTAATCCTCAGGCCCATCTTTGTAGAGGTCCGTTCTGGTGATGTAAGTTATTTCAGCAGAGGGTCTGCTCTGGTGAGTGCTAGAACTGGCCCAGGGAAGAGGCAGTTTGATGTGGCCAGCAGTCAGGGAGGAGAGATGGGGAGTAGATGGGGAGACCTTGCCTGGTTTTGCAGCAGTAAACGATTCACGTTGCCCATAGAGCAAGGTCAGTGCAAGACATGATCTGCTTTTATTTCTGCAAACTTCATATTTGTCACATAGCTTTCCATCTTTCTCAATTTCTAGCTAATCTTTTGCTGTGCTCTTGAGATCATCTATCCAGGTTCCTCACTGATACCTTTTTTTTTCCCCTCAATTAACCCTCATCTACTTTCCTTGCCTTTGTAATAAGCTCATCTGTATTTGTAATTTTTACCCAGGTATAGAATCAATGACATATAGCATAACGTGTCTGTCTGTATTAACTTTCTGTTACATAAAAATGAGATTTTTCTTTTTTATTATTCCTTATAGGTTGCCTGTGGCTATGCACATACGTTAGTGCTAACAGACGAAGGTCAGATTTATGCCTGGGGAGCCAATTCATATGGCCAGTTAGGTACTGGGAATAAAAATAACCAGTCATACCCTACAACAGTTTATGTGGATAAGGACAGGTAATACTTACAGTCTTACAGTTAGACATTAGTTGGCATGCTCTTAGAAGAGCTACAGAAAATTATGGCATCTTTAATCTGTTTTTTTTTTTTTTTTTGGAAGAAATAGCCTGTCATTTTTCTTTTGCAATGGTTCTTCTGCTAAATGTGAACAGAATTTTCACTGAAAGTGCTTGAATCTGCCCTATAACCATTATTGTGAAAGAGAAACTGGATGTTCTGAGCCTGAATGTACTGTTTTATGCTTCGGCTCATGCTGTAATTTATAGGCCTTAATTGCAGATTCCTTTCAGTGGTATAGTTTCATTGTTTGAAGTCAAAGCTAAAGCTTTACTGTCTCTGAACATAAATTGGATTTTAATGTGCTACTTTTGACAAGGAAATACACAAAAAATGAAGAGTGGACATCTGCAATTTGTGTTATTTCTGCTATTAAATCTGGCTCATAACCCAGGAGACAGAGAGAAGTTATTTCTTGGAATTATTGCCTGAAAATTAAGCTTAGATTTTTTTACAAGTTAAATTTTTTTCCTGTAAGTCCTTAATGGACTGAAGGAAGTTATTTCTACTGCTAATGTAAAGCCCTGTATATATGTGGCCAGAAATTTGAATCTCTTCCTTCCTACTAAGGTCTCGATTTTGGATTTCTTGTTGTGAATAATAAGAAAAGTGAGAAGTCCCTCTTCAACTTGTGTCTGTGTCTATAAGGAAGAGGCAACTCCTCTGTAGTGATGAGGCACAGCCTGGTTTTGAACATTACTATTTCTTTGCGTGTTTGTGATTTTGTTTAAAATGTAACTCAAGTTATTCCAGGCCCTTTGGCTGCACTTAAAATGTCATCACATTTTAATACAAGTTTTAATGTTGTGTGCTGTTTTTCTCTTTTGTTGGACAGAATATGCAACCCTGGTGTCAGTGAGACTATTACCTCACTAAAACCTGCAGGATTTGTACATACAGCTTTAAATGAATTGTTTCCCAGCTATTTTCCCCAGGCAGCTGGGAAAGCAAGTAAACAAGCAGTAGTTCAGTCTGCAAAACAGTGAATTGTGTAATGCTGTACACAGTGGGAGTTTTGAAATCCTAAATCCACTTTAGGATTAATGAGGTGGCCTAACATAGCTAAAATATGTTTAGAAACAGCTTTTAGAGCTGCTTGATTCTGATTTTTGACTTTCACAGTTAAAATCTGTTCAATGTGAGTAATGATAATTGTGTAAGTAATGACACTTTGGTATTGTAATGAAAAGAAGTAGATTGAATTTGTTCCCTTTTTTCTGAAGCACAGCTTCCTTGTTTCCTCCTTCATCTTCTCCAATTACTTGTTCTCTGCAGCTTAATGCAGCCACTCACCTCACTGCCTTGCACCACCGAGGACAATCAGAGTCTTGAAACTCGGTGTAGCTTTGTTTAAGGGACCCAAGGGGGTTCGTAGAGCATGTGCTGCAGCAGATATACTGCTCTGCTGCAACAATGTCTCCTCACTCCCAAGATGCTTTTTCACTGAGAAGCTTTCTGAGTGGAGAAACTTTGATGGCCTTTTCAATTTTGCTGTGCATGATAAGAAAACGTTCCTGCAATTGGAAATGCGTGCACGCTTACAAATAGCTTTTACACCAGAGGAAGACAGGAGGTAGCGAGCTTCTTCACTGCATTTTGTTCTTAGGAGAGTGACTTGCTTTTTTTTTTTCTTTTGTTTGCTTGTAAATTCAGAGTTGTAGAGATTGCAGCCTGCCACTCGGCTCACACGTCAGCCGCCAAGATGCAGAGCGGGCAGGTGTACATGTGGGGCCAGTGCCGGGGCCAGTGCGTGGTCCTTCCCCACCTCACTCACTTTGCCTGCACTGACGACGTGTTTGCTTGCTTTGCTACCCCTGCTGTCATGTGGCGCCTGCTCTCAGTAGGTGAGCTTAAATATTTATTTCTTTTAACATCTTCTAGGTAGACTCGTTAGTGCATAAATAACACTGTATGTATTTGAAGCCTAAACTTAGTTTCTTGCAAAAATGTGTACTGGGAAGCACAGTTGTGTGTTGCATAAGTGTAAAAATTAATGTGGATTTGTATAAATTCCTAAGGCCTGATGTCAGTGCTAAATGATTGTCTGGTTTATTGACGTGGTTTATTTCTGTGGGGAAGTGCCTTGGGTTTGGGGAGGGGTTTTTCTTTGTGTAACCGCTGAATGTTACTGTGCAGTGGCCGTGGGTAGAGAAACTGAGTTTTCATTCGGAGACTTGAGGGAGCCATGGAGAATGTTTAGGAACCCAGAGGCTTTCTTTGATACCCTTAAGAAAACTACGAAGAACTGAGGAAGCCAAATGCCCATGTTCAGAACTGGCCACAGGCACTTAAAAATCTCATCACAAGCGATCGTGACCTGGGCTTCTGAAGACACAAATTGCTAGATCTCAGATATTTGATAACATTGAGGTCGATCTTCCTGGCCTTGACTAGAAAGAGTTAAGTATTTAGCCCTGTGTAACAGAGAGCTCATTCTTCAGCTACAAATTCAATTCCGTATTGGTTGCTTATGAAGTTACTGGCTTTGCTGACCTAATCAAAGATGAGACTCTTGAGGTTGTCTGTAGGTGTCATCTGGGAGCTTAACTTGAAGGCTAGAACACAGCAACTTGTTAATTTGTAATTTGAACTGTACTGAGACCATCATGCTTCCATTCCACTTCTGTACTGCCTTTATAATTGCTTTTGTGTTGCTGTGTGCTTTTGTCTGACAGTTGTAGAACACTCTTTGCTCCCTTGGTGCCTTTGAGATGCCAAGGTAAGGAAATTCTGTTAACAGCATTTCAGCTTTGAGAGACTGGAGCATTAAATGGAGAATCCTGTTCTCAGGAAACTTGCTTTGCCAAAATTCATTCTTTAGGATATGGTCCAAGGACTCCCATTTTCTGTAGGTTGAGGCTGTTGTGCTCTTCAGGGTGGCTTCTTCAAAACTGTAAGATATATGCTCAATTGCTATGGAAATTCATAACATCCTAATATTTGCCTGCTATGAATCAGATGTAAATTGAGATGGGATGGTTCACTCCATATAAATATGTGTTTGTTAGTTGTAGGTTCTACATAATTGTATCTATACCTGTGTTCAGATTTTCTTTCATAAGAATTGATTATTTGATGAAGGAAATAAGGCATAATTAGTATATGTACCTTAATCATAAATTCAGTCATATATATATATATATATATATATATATCTTCTTATGCACATTAACAGGGTTCTGGGGCTCATCAGCTTCCATTTCTGCTTGCCCAGTTAAAATATTACTTCACACTATCAGAATTTCCCCTCTACTTTTTCTCTTGTTTTTTCTTCTCAGTTTAGTGCAGAGTATTTAGAATTTTTCAAAGGAGAATGGAGGAAGGCAAGAAGCAAAAACTGCCTCTTTCCTTATTTTGTTCCTCACAGAGAAGGCAACAGCTTGAGTGAGACTGAAATTAGTACCGTTTTTCAGTGCTGCTTCCTGTAAATTCTCCTCTCCTCTCCTCTCCTCTCCTCTCCTCTCCTCTTCAAGCGCTGGTTTAGGTCAGAAATATGGTGTTAGGACAGCTCAAAGTCTTGAGTGGGTTTATACATGATCGTTCATGCAATTTTCACCTTTATGTTGAAAACTTCCAAGTAACTCACTTTATTAATAAGTGTGTTGCTCAATAATACTTACAGGTATTTAGTCATTTTGACACAGCATGGTTAAGACTACATGCATAATATTTCCCAACACATTTTTTATCCCCACCTTCATTGTCATGGAAAACAATACACTCAGCCTTCTTGCACCGCTTCACACCCTGGGAGTCTTTTCTGACTGTAGCTGCTCCTTTCATTTTGGGGTTTTGGCCTTGACTTCTTGGTCCCTTTGGGAATAACATTGCAATACTGTAGCAACATTTTACCAGAGCTCAAGGTGAAACCTTACAGGAGGAAGAGGTTATTTTATTTTAAAACAAAACTAGTTTTAGAAGCACTTTCAAGCCCCTGTTCTCATATGTGCCAAGTGGTGTATTCAGATGATCTGAGCTGAGTTCCTGGTGATGACACAGGATAAAGGATGCTGGCTATCAGGCACTCATCGTGTCTTCTGGATTCCTTTTAGTTAGATGAGTCTGTGCTGGTTTTGGATGTGCCTTTTTGAATGATCTAGGAGCTGAGGGTGACTAGTCTCTTCATCCTGTCCTACCTTGGTGAGTCATCAGGACTGACTGTCTGTTGTTTTTCCCCTGATCTGTGTGTGGTGAGCATCATTAGGCAGCTGTATCCCGGGATCTTAACATGGACATCTGCCATGCTTACAGCTCTTCTCTGCCCCTTGTGTTCTGGTGCTTCCACACACAGGCATTCCCATTCACTCCCTGGTGCTTTCACACTTAGACATTCCCATTCACTCCCCATTTCTGGCAGTTTCAACGTTTCTATTACAATTAGCACTGGCTGCTAAAGAGTTTTCTTGGCTTTGTGCCTTGTCAGTGTGAACTGCCTCTTCATTTCCTTTCTCTGGTTCCTCCTTCACAGCTGTAACAAATAAAAGCACCTGCTTTCCCTCTAAGGATTTTCTAAGTGACCCTCACTAGATCCAGTTTACCTCTGCTGGCTGTAGAAGTCATCTAGATATGTGTATTGGTGGATAACTGAATTGCCAGTTAATGTTGAAGAAGAGCTTCAGCTTTGCTTTGGTTGTTAAGGTTATTCCTTATTTGAAGAGCAGAGTTCTGAATTAAATAAGCCACACTGTACAAAGTAAGAACTAACAAAATATTGTACAGTGTCATTGTTTCAGAAGGAATTTTGGTTGCCATTACATTGGATTTCTCCCCTTTCTCCCATCTTTTTAGCTGTAATTCATCAGCCTTCGATAATTATTGCCCTGGTTGGGTATAACTGAACATGTGACATCCTCTAAATGAAATGATAAGTAGTTGTGCTAAGCAAAGTGTAATAGGAGCAAACTGTTTGTGTGTGTGTGTGTTATGTGTATGTGTTTTTTTAACTAGAGCTTTGTGGTGCAGGTCTTTCTATTTCCAGCAGAATACTTTGCTTATTTCTAGCTGTGTAGATTACAGGACCTAGCATTTATGTAATTTTCTGTAGAGAACAGCTCATTACTGACCCACAAAGTCTGTATAAACCAATAATGTGTATTTATATGGTAAGAAGACAAAATGCTTTCTGGGTTAAGAATGAGGTTTGAGGGGTTTAATTTTTTTAGTATTTACAAAGAAGATAGCCCTCTGAGGCCACCAAATATGATGGAGATTTGGAAACAGTTTGCATGCAGACAATGGATGATTTTTCAAAGCTGTCTGGTAACTTTATAATGGAAATATCACATGCACAGTGGGATACACTGACACAAACAGGAACGTGCAGACATTCACACAGAGTGCTTCTAACCTTGTGAGTCTAGAGAAAACACTCTTTTAACAGCCTTGTAACTGTTGGTATTTACCTTTAGGGATAGTGTACTGGGCAGTTTGACTGCAATTAAGATGTTGGTTACGTAATACCTTTATTATGGCTGTAAGAGAATGTGTCCTCATGGGAGTATTTTAGAACATCTTATTGTGTGAGTTTTTGGTTTTTTTTTTTTTTAATTGACCTTTTGGGTATCTTATAGTAACTATCACTTGCCATTTAGAATCATTTTAGCTAGTAACAACTGATAGAAGTGAATGGTGCATCTGACAGCAAATGCTAAGACTGCTGAATTTTGTTTTATGGCTGTGTTTAGATGAGTCAGAAGAGTGGGACATTTTTTGTTTTCTATAGAGATATTTGTTTGGTGTAGGAAACTGCAAAGAACTGAAGCAAGCTGCATTTTCTTTGCCTTTCTGGGGATTGTTTTTTCACTAGCCTTGAAGTGATGTATTTATTGTTGTTTGTAGTAGTTTTGCGAGTGTTAATTGCTGACAGATACCCAGGATGGTGTCATGGGAGATACTTGCACTACTTGCTATTAATTCCCCTTTTTATTCTAGAGTCTGATGACCATCTGACAGTAGCCCAGTCACTAAAGAAGGAATTTGACAACCCTGAAACTGCCGACCTGAAGTTTCTAGTCGATGGAAAATATATTCATGTTCATAAAGTTCTTCTCAAGATTAGGTAAGGCACAAACTGTATAGCTTAATCTAAATTAAACTGTATAGTGTAGTCTACTGTACTAATTACTGCTCAAAATTCTTGACTTGCCCTCAGCTGTGGGATTCATCTGCTATTCTTCACTATTAACTCTTTTTCTTTCGTTTTCTCGCTGCTTGGAATTACCAAACACGCTGCTTTCTACCAGCCCCTTCATCACTTCTCTCCCTCTGATGTGTGTCTTCCTTTGTGCTACCTAAATAGCATTCACCTGATGTCTAATAACCTTTTTCAGCTGAGGAAAAGGCTCACTTCTTTCTGCTGCCTTTCCAGTAGTTTGAATCAGTTTTTCCTCATTTACGGGCCTGGCTTTTCTTTACTGGCATGATTTGAGGGTCTTGTGTTTATTCTTGCCTTTCTTTCTTTCTACAGGACCCTTCAGTTGTTTCAGCATATGTTTTGGGTTTTTGTGGTTTTTTTGGTCAGGTTTGGTATCTGACTTCTTTTAAACCCTATCAGAGAATTGAAAATTTAAGATGGCTTCTCTTGTTGTTTTTACAGCTTTTTGCAAGTGAACACCACTTCACAGTGACATTTTTTTCATACACATCTACAGAGTAATCACATTGCTACTACCTTGCAGAGATTAGTTATTGCTGATGCAGTTTTTACTGGGATAGTTTAGAGACACTGCTTCACAACTCTCCTGTCTTGCTAACTTCTTCTGCTTCATCCTCCTCACTATCACAGTACTTTTTTTCTCTTTGCTGTTTTCTTTCTCAAAACGATTGGCTATCTTGTTCTGCTTTACCACCACTTTCATCTTCCTGGTTTTGGTCCTGAGTCTCATTAGTGATTTCTTTCCCCTTTTTGGACCTTTTTTGCTCTCCTCTTACTATTCCAGTGACTTACTGTTTTCTTCCTTTTGCTGGTTTCATTGGTTTTATGTTCCTTAAAAATTTAAAGGGAAAAAATATCATTAATCAGTAAAATCAAATGAGAAAAAGGTAAATTAGGTGGTAAAATCCATAATTAATTTGTAACTAAGTTAATGCTGTATTTAATATTTACAAATATCTAAAGGTGTCAGAAGGTTGGGGCAAGGGGTAATGCGATGAAGCTGGAACACAAAAAGTTCCATTTAAATATAAGAAAAAACTATTTCACTGTTCAGGTGAGGGAGCCCTGGCACAGGCTGCCCAGAGGGGTTGTGGAGTCTCCTTCCTTGGAGGTCTGCAATACCCACCTGGACACGTTCCTATGCGCTCTGATCTAGGTGGACCTGCTTCTGCAGGGGGGTTGGACTAGATGATCCCTTCCAACCCTACCATTCTATGATTCTTTGCAATGTTGACTTGTTCCAGCATCATTAAAAGGAAGCCAACCTATCTTTTATAGGAGAGTTTTAGTAAAAGAAAAACATATTGCGATGTGGGAGAGTTAGAAAGCAAGTAGTGTGGTATAGAAGAGTCCAATTAAATTGTGGCTGCTATTGGAAAAGTTACTCAAGGGAATGATGTTTATTTCCATCAGCATAAAAATGTAAACCAATTCAAATGTTACAGGATGATTTTCAGGGAGCAGGAAGTTACTGTGAGTTGCAGAATACAGGCACTATCATCAGGTGGTGCTTTGTCCTTGTGTGTATTGTTCCTCACAGAAGTATTCCGACTTAGAAGGAAAAGGGCATGAAAGGTCTGGGTGAGGGTGTCTTTAAATATTTTCATCCTTGAGTATAGGGTTTAAACCTAATGCTGAATTGTGTATAGACTCTGGGGATTAAGCCTAATGTATAGATTCTGACACTGGAATAAATGTTAGCTAAAATATTACTAAATTCTTTTCTCACTAGATCATGCTGGAGAAAACAGATTGAAGTGTGAAAATGGTCTGACTTAATTGTAAACTTTATCTGTTATAAGCCAGGTAATAATATTGATAGTTAATGTGTAACTTATTAAGGAAATGACATCAAAACCACACGGATGATCCTTAAAGATACTGTAAGTAGAGGTGAAGCCTGCTATTGAATGATAATAACAGACCTAAAGGAAAATTCTGGATTTTATATCTAAGGTTGATAAGCCTTGAAGAAATAAACATCTTCAAACCAAACAATCGTGTAGCTAGATTTCATGATTATGTGCTTAGTCTGTTATGACAGATTCTTGCTGCAGCTCATGTTTCAAGCTTCACCCTTCACAGTGTACAATCTTTGTCTGTGTTTTGTAGGTGTGAACATTTTCGTTCCATACTGAATAACGATGATGAAATTATAGAAATGAGTGAATTTTCTTACCCTGTTTACCGAGCCTTCCTGGAGTACCTCTATACAGACAATATCAGGCTCCCTCCTGAAGACGCAATAGGTATTTGTCATCAACAGAAATAACTCTAGGGGACTGTTTGAATTGAACTTCTGAAAAGTTCAATTCGTGTGTCATAACAGGGTGAGGAAATCAGGTCTTTAGTTTTATTTGCACTTAAATCTTGAATTTGGCAGGTGTCAGGAAGAAGGAAACATGCAGTAGCAGGAAACATACCCAAGGAGAATGAGTGGTGAGGATGCAGTAAGATCAAAGATGCAAAATGTTTAAAAAGAACTCACTGTTTCTCATATTCAGAACTTTGGGTTTTCTCCTTAAACAGGCACCAGTGCAATCCTAAAATATTTCTCTTTGAGTAGCTGTGGCAATTTCAGCATGAATGAAAGGGGACCTGTTCCCTGCATGAATTGAAGAGAATGTAAGTCACTAATTGATGCCTAGAGCGAGATACAGCACAGTGAACAAGGAGACAGAACACTTGGGTTCAAAAAGGATTTTTTTTTATATGTCTTTTGGGAACCTTTAAAAATGGCACACATCTTCTAGGGGAAAATGTATCCGATCAAATCTCTGATCAGTTCAGCCTAGAACAGTAGGATAATTGATTCATTTGAGAAGAAGTGAACATGTTTTGTACCAGGATAGTTAAAGCTGTATGGATTTTCACAGGCCTGCTAGATTTGGCAACCCTATATAGAGAAAACAGATTGAAAAAGCTTTGCCAGCAAACGATCAAACAGGGCATTTGTGAAGAGAATGCCATCGCTCTTCTTTCTGCCGCTGTCAAATACGAAGCTCAGGTAAGGGCCTCTCTTCAGGCAAACAGTTGTTGTCTGAGCCATGGAACTGTTTAATGTAAACATAACTGTGTTTGACCCATGAGGCGTGATTGCTGCCATTTTCCGTTCTGGCTTCCCACATGTTTGTGTTTCCCTTTTTAAGCTATATTAAAAAAAAAGAAATGCAGCTACTAATGTTCTCTTCCTGACCTTTTGACTCCCACCTGTGAGTCAGGAGTCTTAATCTGCTTCCTGCTTTGTCATCTGGCACTGGCTTGGCATGCAAATTGCTCACTGTCATTTACTTCTCCACCTTTGGATTTTGCATTGTCCCTTCACTTCCCAAGCTTTTCACCTGCTTGTTTTGTCTGCCAGTCATTCTAGTACCACCTTTTACAGGCAGCAGGAGAATTTACCTGCAGAGTCCCTCCCTGTTTTATGTTTGTGCTCATCTAAAAAACCCACTTTCCTGGTGTTGTTTACAGTGAACTGTGCTGACACACAACGAATTACCTATTGTTATTCCTCTCCCCATATCCTGTGGTCTGGTCTGCCCTTGACTCTGGAATGTTTCACTAGTGCTCAACCAGTTATCAGCAGTACTGCAAGTGCTTTTTTTTGTTTGGTAAACACACAAATACTGTCAAAGATGCTTTTGTTTTCTCAACTTCTTAGTGTTAGGCTGAGTGCAGAAATAATGATGTGGTGGGTTTTATTATTCAAGAAGCCTACATATGTATTTTAGACTCAGTGGCCATTGGTGTAACTCAACATCTTCCAGTTCCAGATTACTTCTGCTTTACAAGAATAAAATAGCCAAACAGAAGATTACCTATTAGAAGAGCCAAAATATGTAGCTGGTAATCATGTTTTATAAAAGCACTTGTTTTTTTGCTTTTGCCTGGCTGTGAAATGTAGGATGAAGTTTTAGAGGGGAGGCTAGAAGCATAATGATGGAGTGAGAAACAGCTCCAGGTATAGGAAGCAAGTGGAAAGAAAGGACTGAAACAAAATCTGAGGTAAAGTTGTTGTAATGGTACTAGATGAGATTAATTTGTGTTAAGAGTTGTAAAGAGGAGCCCAAAGTCTGTGGGTTTTGTAAGAGGAGATAACATCAGATTAGGAGAGAATAAGATTATCAGCTGATGATCACCAGGCAGTTGTAAACATGATATCACTAACAGAAGGTATGAACAGCTGAGGCGAAGAGGAGTTGTATTTTCAGTGTGTTGTGGTGATAGAAGCCCAGCATATGGGGGAAGAGTGGACAGCAGAAGTTTTAATTAGAGTTTACTCTGGAGTTTCTCCTCTTACAAGCTTTTCAACAGGTTTGAACATCTTCAAAGCACAAGTACCTTTAGTTGGCCTGTGTCAGGTGAAGTAGTTGAAGAGGAGTTAAAGATGCATTTAGACATACTGAGAAGCAGTAAAACTAGCCTGGACAAAGTACTAGAGTTTATAATGGCTGAAACACAATAAAAGGGATGGGCTTGATGACTAAATGTATGTTATCCTCATATTGCATCTATGATTCAGTGTTTTATTCTGTATACACAGTGTTCTTTCAAAGCACATCACATTTTAACATGACCATCAGATGAGGAATCGCTTCACCTGTCCCAGGCGTCCATGGTGCCAAACTCAGGAGCTCATTACTGTCCTCCTTCCCACATCCACAGCTCAGAAAGTGGAACTCAGAGCTCAGTATAGCAGAGGTGCTTCAGAGAAGTGCAGCAAAGTCTTATCAAAGACCTGGGATGATCTCTGTCTAAGGGATCGTGAAGTAAGCCAGGATCTTTTAGTCTACTCCATTAGTTTAGCAAAAATGGGTTTGGGAACCATGTGCAGTGTACAAGCACTTCAGCAGAAAACTGTCCAAAGGTTTATGAACGAGGCTTCATATTTTGGAAGTTTGAAAAGATGGAATTAATTCAGTTGTGTGTCATTAAATGTTGAACACTTCAAGTGAAGGATTGTTGTGCTGTGTCATCTGATGTTAACATATCAAATTGCCTGAAGCCTGATGGCTACTGTATGCTTTCTGTCAGGATTAAAAGTTGCTTTAAAACAATTTACCCTATCCTCAGAAATACAAACAGTTGCTGGTAAAAGTTATTTTAAAGCCTATTTATAATCTACACTGTAGCAAAATTGAGATGAATCGTCTTCTGTGTCACAGAATTAATAGCCAGTCTTTCTTGAAACTGCAAAATGACTGACCAGGATTCTAGGTCCTCTTCATAGATCAGTACCAGAAAAGGCTGCTGCTGTTCATTTCATGTGGTGTAGAAGTTGGCACATTGAGTGTAAAGCAAACCAGGTTCTGGCAGTAGCATTTCAGAGGTCGCTGAAACAAGCTGTCAGTGTCTTTGATATACTGTTTCTTTTTCTTCTACTTTTTTTATTCCTTCTTCTGTTCTCTTTCTTTTTCTTGCTTTCCCAGTACTTTTTGATGAGGTACAATTGTTGCTGCCTTATTCCTGTTTTCAAGAATACTTTGTGCTGCTTGGCCTCTGTTAAAACTTTAGTTACATCTTGACAGGGGCAATAGACAAAACTTTCAATCTAAGGAAAAGGTTTCAGAGGGAAATGCACAGATTTTCTGCTGAAGAAGGCAGATTTAGATAAGATATAGGCAGTGAAGATGATGAGGCACTGGCACAGGTCACCCTGAGAGGCTGTGGACGCACTTTCCCTGGCAGTGTTTAAGGCCACGTTTGGATGGGGCTTTGAGCAACCTGGTCTAGTGGAAGGTGTCTCTGCAGGGGGGTTGGTGATCTTTAAGATCCCTTCCAACCCGAATAATTTCACAATAAATTTCTTTTTGTTGTTAAACCCCGGCTGCAATGTTTGTGTAGTTAACGTAGAATAAAACTGGCATGGATTAAGAGACATCCTTTTGCTGCAACCCTTGAAGAGTTTACGGGTCGTGGTACCAATATAGACTTGCTTTCCTGCAGGATTCAGAAAGTAATTACTATTCCTTTCAACAGCAAGTTGTTGCATAGGAACCAGCCAAAGGGAACTGACCCAGGGCATGGAGAGGATTGCCACTAGTGTGAGGAGTCTCAGCAGGCAAAATTTGCTGTGTGAAATCACAGTTGTATGGCTTGATGGCTTGTACCTATCCTCTGCTGAAATCTGAACAGCCTGTTCCAGCAAGTCCAGGAAACAACAGAACCATTTTTGCTATCCCAGTTCGTAGATATAGAGACACAATTCCTCGGCTTGCCACAAGAAGCACATGTAATCCCAACATGCAGTTTGTGTTTAACAAGCATCATGGCATGTTGCATCACATTTTGCTTTTATTTTTGGCAAGGTTAGGATATCTGCTCTTTTTCACAAGACTGGCACTGAATTCAGTGCAGGGAGGAAAAGGAAGGAGTTACTGAAAGCTGATGGCTTCACCTATTAATAGCTTTTCTAATGAGCTCGGTAAATGTGAGG
Organism: Urocolius indicus; assembly: GCA_013401255.1. NCBI lineage: Eukaryota > Metazoa > Chordata > Aves > Coliiformes > Coliidae > Urocolius > Urocolius indicus. Next base: position 174,867 of record WBNH01002854.1, read on the forward strand.
GAGTTCTAGAGTTGAGTTGGCTGCTCCTATTTTCTTGGAGGGGGTTTATGAATGGTTTAGGTGAACAAATTTAATCCCATCCCAGTCACACTGACCAGAAATGGGATTGGTCATGGAAACAACCCAGTATATGGGGGTAATGGGATGAAGCTGGGTAGTGGGATGAAGCTGGCACACAAAAAGTCCCACTTAAATATAAGAAAAAACTATTTCACTGTTCAGGTGAGGGAGCCTTGGCACAGGCTGCCCAGGGACGGTGTGGAGTCTCCTTCCTTGGAGGTCTGCAAGACCTGCCTGGACATGTTCCTGTGTGACCTGATCTAGGTGAACCTGCTTCTGCAGGGGGGGTGGACTAGATGATCTCTGAAGGTCCCTTCCAACCCTACCATTCTATGATCCTGTGATATGCTCTGTTAATCAAATGGCAGGTTTGAAACGGAAAAACAATACTGTTGCTCTCAGTCATATTACAAAGTGCCTCATTTGTTCCTAGGATCTGGAAGAATTTTGCTTCAGATTTTGCATAAACCATTTAACTGTTGTAACGCAAACTCAAGGCTTTGCAGACATGGACCACGACCTCCTGAAAAACTTCATCAGCAAAGCAAGCAGAGTGGGAGCATTCCGAAACTGAGGTCTGACTACCACCACGCTGAAGAGCACATCCTCTTCCCTCCTGAAAATACTTCTGCTTCGGACAACTTACCCATGGTCAGAATGCGCAAAGGTTTGGAAAGAAAGACTCAGTGTCCATCAGCTTAGGAAAAGTGTAAATGTCTGTTATTAAAAAGGTGTTTGTAAGGATGGCTACAGCATCCATGTGTGGTGAGTGTTCATTGCCAAGTCAGATAAAAACACAAATTTATTGCAGTAACTACCCTCTCCCATTTAAAGTCGAGCAAACCAAGCTACCATTAACTTATCTGTCTTTTCCTTTTCTTTGTTTTCTTGGGTGTTTGGGGTTTTTGTTTAAGAACCTGCATTTGGATATCACAGGATGGTGACTTTTGTGCTGCTAAAACTTTCATAGTACACTTTTCTCACCAAACTACATGAGCTGCTTTGTGCCTGATTTATCATCTGGTGAAGATGATAAATCCATTGTTCCATTGACTGGAACATCTTTTGTATGAGGAAAGACTGCTGGAACTGGGGCTGTTTAGTCTGTAGGAGACTGAGGGGGGGATCTCATTAACCTTTACAAATACCTAAATGGTGGGTGTCAGGAGGTTGGGGCATCCCTTTTTTTCTATAGTAGCTAGCAACAGGACAAGGGGTAATGGGATTCAGGCTGGAACACAAACAGTTCCATTTCAACATATGGGAAAAACTATTTTAGTGCTCAGGTGAGGGAGCCCTGGCACAGGCTGCCCAGGGAAGGAGTGGAGGCTCCTTCCTTGGAGGTCTTCAAGACCTGTCTGGACATGTTCCTATGTGACCTGATCTAGGTGAACCTGCTTCTGCAGGGGGGTTGGACTAGATGATCTCTAAAGGTCCCTTCCAACCCTGCCATTCTATGATTGTATGAAGATTTGTTTTTCTGACCATACAATAAAGTTACAAATTCTATTTGTAACTTTACAAATTAGGTAACTTTAAGTAAACTTTAATATTAAATAATAAATATTAAAGTTTAAACTTTCATAAAAGTTAAAGTTATAAATTCTTTAAGATGAGAGGCTTTCTGATTGGTGGGAGGTTTCACAGTGTTTATTTGGAGAATAAATACAAAAGCCCTGAAGAGCTTCAGCTGGATGTTCCAATTTGGAGTTCCTGGCATTTGTGTCCATTGTTCTAGACAGAATTAAATCTTCCTTTCAATTACCCCAAGCACATTCCCTGGCACTCCACAGGGCCAGGAAGCATTCACAGTATTTCTCTGGACATCAGTTACTGTGTGTTTCAGTACTTAGAAAACCATCTAGTCGCTTCTTACCAAGAAAGAGAAACCCAAATAAAATCTCAAGGAAAAGGAAGTTCCACGTGAGGTTTGTTTATTCCTGTCTTACTACCTCTCCCCAGATAGATCACCTTAAGAAGACAGTTTTGAAGTGGCAAAAGGGGATCTTACAATGAAATAATGAGCAAAACATTATTTTCCACATGGTAGTAAGGACACCTTGTCCAGGGAACAGTGTTCCAGGTTTTTCTTTGGTAAGTGCTGCAAGGTGACCTTAACACTTACCTCACATGCCTGCTTTAGCTGAGAGGAGTTGCCCTTTGGACATGATGCCTCTCTCTGAGGGTCACTGACCATCGAGGGCACTGAATGGCCAAGGCAGAGCAGGTGCTTAATTTCCAACTGAGTTGAGATGAACCTCCCTCCCTGCACGAGATGCTGCACAGAGAGTGGTATTTGCCCCATTACAGAAGATGCTGAGCTCATGAAGCGTTGACTTAAACCTTCTAATAGGCAACTGTGAATTAACTCTGAATCATGATTTCTCTTAAAATTTTGACTGGGTCAAGTGGCTTTTAAGTATCTTTTGTAGTGTTTTACAAAGAGAAGACAAGAAGCTGAATGCCCAGGCTCCATACGCTGATTACAATTAGTCACACGACCTGCCTTCAGATACCTGCTGTGTCAGCCCTGGATGACTCTGCAGATGTGGTTTCCAAGAACCTAATTCCCTTAAGTGACCACAGCCTAATTTCCTCATTTCTGAAGTAATAATATCAACAGTTCCTTATTATAGTGGAGGATGATATCTCAAACAATCCTGTTCCCTGAGGAGGAGGAAAAGGAGAAGCACTTCCTCAGAGATGAAGATGAGAAGTAGTGAGTAGTGCCACTCTTTGCATCGGTCCCTCTGCAGGTGCAAGTGGAAGAATGAGGGATGCAGATAGCAGGATTTACTTAGGGAGAGGGCCATAAGCAAATTAATTTGCAATCTGCTGTGGTAAAAAATTTCCTTGTGTTTGAGGCATTTAGAAATATACAGAAATAAATTAGGTCATGTACTGCAAACAAGCCTGTTCTGCCACCCCCTCAGTGACTCGTACAACTTCCTCCACCAGCTTAAGCCCATACTGCAGCAGCTGTGTCAGTATTTTGTATTCAAACAGAGATTGTCAAAAACTTTCCACTAGATAATGCAGCGTCATCAAAACCATATCCATATACCATAACACTTCCCTGGGGAAAAAAAGATCAGTTTTGGTAAGTGTGTGTTGGAAAGCACACTTGCCTCAGGCACACATACCAGGGGTTCATGCAGACAGGAAAACAATATTGTGGTAGAGCACTTGTCTGCAAACCTTGTATGACACAGCCCAGCACTGCCCATGCCAACACACAGACATAACGCAGTGCTGGGTAATTGTAGATTTAGAGAAGGTTTGGGATGTGTGTGTAGCAGGAGGTGCTTGAAAGCTCATCCTGGGGCATTTTAGAATAAATTGAGGATGCCTTTTACTGTTTATAGAGGTGGTTACATTTGTGGCTCTTGCAGGTTAAATACTATTTGAAGCACGTCAACTATCTTTCTGGTTTTGGACAGCAGAAACAACAAGGTCTTTGTTAAAAAGTGAAAATAAGGTCAAGCATAAACTGTATCTGGGGTTTAAACAAAGGAGGATGTTCCACTCTACAGAAAAGGAACCAATGGAATCTAAAAGAAAAAGAATTGTCAAGGGTAGGGTCATTTAAAGGTTCTCTTAACGTTACTGACGCTAACAGCCAGCATTGCATTGTCATCTAGTACCCACCTCTAGAGTTTCGTTACAATGCCTGATAGCTACCTAAGCTGCTGGTTTTATATGACCTGATCTTTCCTTGTAACAATAAGCACTTCTTTACCCCATAGAGTCAGGACTCACCAACTACCACCTACTGTTGGAAAAGCGTTTACAGCCTGAACATACAAAATATGGTTTTGATTTCTTGTTTCTTGATAAACTTGTCTGGTTTTAATAAACTATTAATACAAATGCTGTCAAATTTAATGGGTGGGATTTTTTTTTT
>WBNH01002855.1:0-61167 GCA_013401255.1 Urocolius indicus
ATGATTCTATGATTCTATGTCAACACTTTCATCAACAGTCAAGGCTAATTTTCAGGTTCCTTAGTTGCCCAAAGTTACCTGAAAGACACAACAGGAACACCTCTTTCTCTCCTTAGGACTGGTGTCAGGCATTATCACCAGGATGTCCTAGTTGAAGTCTTCAATCAGCCATCTAACCATCATCTTCAACTTTCAGTAGCTTCTGTCTTCTGTAATCCTAAGACTTCTTAGCATTTTCAATATACTAAGTGCCAGAGAAAACTGAGAGCAATCAGAGTCTATGTACCATTTTCATTATCTTAAATAAAATGCAGAACTGTTTTTCTCCCTGAATGCTATAAAAAAACCCATCAAAATTAGCATCAAAATAATAGAAGTATTTTCTACAGAAATATGTTAAAAATTCAAAGTTTTAATGTTAACATTCAAGTTAAATTAATAGAAAATTTGGGATAGTGGAATGTGATGGGGCCTAGCCAGCACTTCCAAGTGGATTTACTTTTCACTATAGTAACTTCCCGGAAAGATCAAAAGGCTTCTAAACTCAAAAGGACAGGTCTTATTAGGATATAAATGCTTCATAAATAGAAAAGCACTCAAAGTGACTGGGTGAGATGGAACAGAAGTAAAAGGGTTTATAAACAAATCCCTCTTCCATTCATTGTACTCTCACTTTCTGCAATGCTTCTGGCCAACTCTAAAGCTTTCTGCTTGGGATCATACTACTCCCGTTCCTTCCAGCTCCGCAGGATGCCATCCAGGCTGGTTGCTTTCCTGCTGCCTGTTCCCCTGCAGGCCCAGAAAAGGGGATGTCCTGCTCAATGTGGTGCCTCTACAGCTCCTCTACTGGGTTATTTGCAGCCACCTCTAGGACTGTGGGCAGCAACTGGCTATACTCATCTAGCAGGTCCCAGTAACCTTTCCCCTCTCCTCTGTGGGCATCCAGCATGTTGATGGAGAGCAAATCATCCCCATGTACCACTAGGAAACACCTAAAGGCGTTAGTGTATTCAAAACACTATGGCAACAAATATGCTTAGCACATGATGCCAACAGAGAGCTGAAATTGCTTCTACTGCATGTACGGTCATTTAGAAAACTGCTTCCAAAATAATTTTTGGCAGAGGGGTGCAGAAGGTGAAGCAGCAATATTTGAAAGAAGAAATAATCCTTGTCTTGAAGGGATTAGTTTTGGCTATGAAGACTTATTACTATAAAGCATACCTCTGTCATACCCTCTCCTAAAAGCCTCACCTCAATTATTCCATATTATTTTAGGAATATATAACTGAAAAAAAATCTCCTTGAGTACACAGGGAACAGAGCCTGAGAGCATAGCATGGCTCTACATGACCCCAAGAGGACCCTGAGCAAAGCAGAAGTACCTGCCCATCTGGTAGGGGTAACATAGGCATCATTGATGGGCTTCTAACAAACCAGCTGAGCAAAATTCAAGATAAAGTTCATGTTACAAGTATTTCCCAGCACACATAACCGGTTCCACTTGTACCCAGCAACCATGTGCATTAGTTTCAGTATTCAGCAGAGCCCATAAACTGAGCTTCTGGTTAGGGCAAAGAATGTGGGTTTGCTTGCTATCAGGGTGCTGGGAGACCTACTGTTTGCTGGCTATAACCTCTCAGATAAAAAGGGATTACTACTTTTGCATTTCAAAAACAAAAGAGATTTCTTTTGCTTTTTGTGAGGGATCTGGTCTGGTGGTAAGTGGTAAGCACTCCTTCAGCACCTGACCCCAGAGATAAAGTTACAGACTGACTATGGTCTTGCACCTGGCTAGTGTTTGGATGGAAACTATCTGCCCAGGCATCAACTGAGATAAGCATACCTACACCTACAAGTCTGGACCTGAGGGAAGGTCTCTGGGTAGAAATGTAAAAAAAATCTCAGAGGTTAGCTACTTCCCAGAAAAAGCTGCTGCTGCACAAGTATTTTTTTGCCCTACAAGTTTGAATTTATGGTCCCAAAGGCTACCTAAATCTTGTTTAAAAATCCTATGAGAAAAAGAAAAGGAAAAAGGCATGGATTTATATTTCCAGTGATTCCAATCAGTGGGGTAGCAAGTCCAAAAGAATGAGTTTAAGAAGACACTTGGCTCTTACTTAACCTTCTTGGGACAGTAGTCCCTCTGAAATAGAAGCTACTGATGTGTTCAAAGTTTGGCATGTGCTTGTTTATCTCACTGAATCAGTGAGATTACAGCAATAGATTAGCTAGAAGGGAAGAGATTCTTTATACTATATCTTATTGCAAAATGAAATGAAACAATTTCTGCATCTCAAATTTGATCTGCACTTTTCTTTTAGCATTTATCTTGAGGATATTTTTATATAACATAGCTAGTTAATTGTTAATCTATCTGGTACTGATAAAGTATCTTTTCCTTTAGAAATGAAGGTGTGACAGAATGGACATATGCTGCATTTGCTAGTAGACATTAACTAGACAACAAGACCAATCACAGCTGTAAGCAAGAATATCTCAATGTTTTTCTTTGTTGATTAGAAATAAAACATTTATCTTTCAAGAAAGGCATAAAATATGCATTAAGTTGGGTGGTTTTGAGTTTTAAACTTTCTAAGTCATCATTTTCAAGATTAAATATTTCCACTGGCAAAATTACCTGATGATGAACCACAAATATCTCGTTTCGAGTTGCTCAGCCTGACTTCCAAGCTTTGTCATTTGTAAATTCTTCTGTATCTACTTTACCATATTTTGTATTCAATAGTTCAAAAAGGAATTTTGGAACAATGGGTCACTTTTGCTCTGCAAATTCACACCTCCAAAAAAAGGACAACTAGTGTGAGTTGGTTAGCTTTTTGTCCTGTCTCTTACTTGTCTTTTGATTTCTCCTTTCTTTTCTTTTACTTGCAGGTTTCCGTTCTGTAAGACTCTTTTATGAATGAAGAACAGATTTCTCTCCATGGGACTACACACTTTGTTCTGTGTGTTACTTTATGGTGATGTTAATAATGCATGTTGATAACTGTGCACTTCAAAGATTCACTCCAAGAAAAACAGAGCGGTGACTGAGTAATACCAGTGAAAAGCAGAATGAAAAAATAAAGTTAAGCTCTTCAACTTGTTTTTAGGTACCCAAATACAAGTTTTGGTCTGATTTTCATTGGGCTGAGATACGCTGACTGAAAAGATTTTACTCAAAACTTTTGGGAGAGAAAGAGATGGATCAGCTCACACCACTGAAAGCACCTACTACACTATTACTATTTTGCATATCCATTTGTCTCGGCATCTGGAAAAAAAAAACACAACCAAGACTGCTATTAAGGAAATAAATTCCTTGAAACATAGGGGAAAGATATGGAAAATCCTGAACTTTATCTGGACCCTTCAACTTGCTCACCCAAAAGCCTAGGAGATAGAAATACCAAATCTTAAAGTTATAATTAGGAAAAAAGCAGAGGATGAAGAATACTTAGTTAACCTTCTGGATGATGAGACTGCCCTATTTAAAATCTTTCAGTGTTAATGGTTTGAAATGGCATTAAGTACACTTACAAAGAAGAATGGGAAAGAAGAGTATGAAGTCTCCTTCATATTTATTCTTGAATAAGTTTGTTCTCACAGCCAGCTTTTCAGGCGCATGGAGAAAACCTGATAGAGAATTAAGTAGATGGAAATATCTTACTGATCAAGAGTTGACTGTAGCACCAAGGTTTGCATCACCTACCTTCAGAAGTTGGTACCTTTACAGACCTTTAAAAAGTTTAGGCCATTCCTCTGGTACTGGACAAAACTCCAAAACTGTTTTAGTGTTGTCAGCATTTACATACTTAATAAAGCTCTTATTTGTTTGTTGTTTCTCCCCACAGAATGAGACAGTTTGAGAACTGGAAGCATGGTTCATTGCCTTTGTCCCAGATAGACACACATGGGAAATGTACACTTCAGGCTCCCAAGGATCCAAATATAGATGACTTGGTTCCCCAAAAACAACATGTCCATGCATGTTCTTTACCTCCTTGCTTTATTATAAGCATATCATCAGTTCAAAACTGCTATATGTCAAAGATTTTGGTAGAAAATTAACATAGGACCTTTCAATCAGAACTGGATGTTTAAGCCTGAGATATGAGTGTGAACTGTATCTCATATTCCCTCTTTCCAGACAGCTTTTCAAGAATGAACTGAATTTGTATTACATAGAAATCTTTTTGGCACCATTACTTTTTGCACAGATTAAAGTTTCGTTAGAATGCATTCTTTCCATCCCTACGTGATTATGTGTATATTGGCCAACATTTTTAAACATGGAGCCCTCAGGCTGAACATTTTAAAATATCTTTAAGTACTAAATACATGCTCTTAATTTTGGATATGTTCTGCAAATGACCTCTCTAAACTCATAAAATCCCAGTGTATTCTTGTCCATAAGTAACTAAATAGCAGTAATTTGTAAGAGAGCAGAATTCAATGCAGGCATATTTTATTTTAAATTTCCAGCTTGGCAGTAGATGGTTACCTTGTGTGACATCCTGTTACTGCTAAACAGCTCTTCCAGACTAGACTGCATTGAAATGGGTAAGATAAATTTTGTTGAACAGAGCTGTACAAAATCAATCTGCTATAGAGAAGAATATACAGCCAAAACACAAATACCTTGGTTTAGGGAATTGAGTGATGTGGCTCAGGTTCAGTAACACTTTGGAAAACACAAAGGAGGAAAGAGACAGTTTCAGTGAAATTCATGGTTCATCAAAAGAATATATGGTACAATGGCGACCTTTAAAACTGGTGAAAACCTAACAGCCTCATTGAACTTTCTCATGCTGTTTGCAGACAGAACAAAGAGAAAGCTAAGATTCCAAGTACTCTGGTCTTTAATTGATTTCAAGAACACACCTTAAAATGGTGGTCAAACTTTAATCTATGAGGGATGTAGGGTTTGGAGTTCAACAACCTCACATATTCTTATCATTTATACTGTTCCAAGGAGCTCACAGATGAAGAACCTTGATTTTACATACTTGGCAAACAACCAAGCAAAAAAGAAACCCACATCATTTGTTTTCTCTAACTCTCTCATTGTATCTTAGCTCAACATCTGTTTTTTTCAGTCATGAGCTCCTAAGAGCATTGAAGAAACCTCTAACACAGCATTGAAGAAACAAGGTTAAATATCTAACAAATCTAAGCCAGCTGAACCTATAGGAAAGATTAGTATTATTGCAAAAAGCTTTGGTCTCATTACACAGTCTTCCAGAATGCAGTATCTTTTGGAAGCTCCTGCTGTTTTTTATAGCTATCAAATATACAAGAGCAACATTTCTCTTCTTTCCCTCCCTCTACCTCTTATATTCAGACATATACACAAAGTAATTAGCTGAAGTTTGGAAGCCGACTCAAACAGAGCTCTGGCTTCTCTGCACATCCTTATCCTTCTGTCTTTCGTCCCAGATTCATCCTCCAAGTCTTTTGTCCCAGCTTCATCCTCCAGTTTCTCTCACATATGCTTCCCTCCTCCCAGTACTCCTATGTTTATTCTGTTATTCCCTCAAGCGTTTTCTATATACTTTGCAAGTTACATAATTTGTAAAGGGGCAAGGGGTAGCATGAATGGTGACTGGGTTGAAAGTACATGCTTTTGACTGCCAGCCAGGAGGCAAAAGGCAGAGGACAAGTGTTGAGTTCACTCAGCAACCTTTGCCTTAAATAGGATAACAATGGAAGCATTAACCACTGACTTGTTTCTACAAAATCTGTGGAAATTTAATAGATTTCTGTGAGAGCTTACTGGACAGTGAATTAAAAAGGTCATTTGTAAACCATAACTCCTCTGCCATCAATAATTCCTCACTGTGGGATAGAGTCTGTTGTACATAGGAGAGAAGACATCCTTCTGACTCTCCTGAAGTTTCTTATTCTATTCTCTGCTTTGCTTCTCCACTTTGCTATTCTGCCCTGTACTCTGCTGTACTCTAGTGCAGTAAAGAGATTCTTTCTCAAATTCACTCTGTGGTAGAACTCATAAATATTAACTCTCTCCCTTTATATATCATGGGAGAAAAAAAGAGCAGTTGTTTAAAACCGCTACGATACAAAACACAAGCAATTAAAAACAGTCACTACTTGTCTGAGGGGAAGACAGAGCAAAACTGAGTCTGGAGACAGATACCTAGCAGCTGATGTAAAGATTATGGTAGATTTAGGTCCCGTAGGAAAATCCATCATTCTTGAGATGGTCTTAAAAGTAATTAATAATTGATGAAGATAATGAAGCTAAATGTCAACACAGAAAAAATACTATCCAGACCTTCAAACTCATTCCTGCACAAGTATCACTTGTGTAAGTCAAAGATGGCTGCTTATATACATGCATTTGCTAGCATTCAAGGTGTTAGAAAGATCAAAAGCCCTATCATGGAGAATTAATGCACAATAAAGCAAAAGTCTATTTTAATCCACACCTTTGTGAGAATCCAAAATATTTGGCTTAATTTTCCCATTACGGCTTTGTCAACGGAAATAGCTTAGTCTTTAAGACATAAAGTGTTCAAAATGATATCTTTAATGGATGTTGTAGAAATGTGGAAGATTGTTCAGAAAAGCACATTATGCTTGCACAGACATGGAGACAGATAAAACAAGAATGGGAGATGTTTTAATTAAGTCTAAACTAAGACAAATTTCTGTATTTCCCTAGTTTGCTCATCTTCTTCTCTGTTAAGGATGAAAAGCATCCCATTAGACTCCACAGGACTGGAGAGCATGGTGCTGACTCTGGTTTCAGCAAACTGACCTTCTTCATCTTCTCCAGTGTTATGCTGGAGCTAGCAGTTTCTGGCTATTTTTAATTAGTTCTTCTTAGTTTTGTTGTTTGTTTGGTTGATTTTTTAAATTCACACAGGAAAGTTCTAGAAATCTTTTCTGTAATAAAGTCATGAGTTTCCTCTGGAGACCAATAGTATAATATTTCAGCAGAAGCTATTTTTCATGGAACAGCAGAGTTTCAGAGGCCACAAGCAGCACTACTGCAGTGCTGCTCTGTTAAGAGTAGGGAGACATGCAATGGAGCCCAAAGACAGGCAGGAAGGCCAAAATGATAGCTTTATGAGGCCCTGCCTGGTGGAAACAGGATTTTGCAGCCATTGAAGATGGGCTTGTAGGTGAGGGCAACAGAGATGCCCCCATCTTGCCATGTTCTCACCCAGTGCAGCCCAGGACATGGTCCTGTGGGCACGATGACACAGCACCAAGGGCTCCATGGAACCCCAGGCCTCTGGGTCAGAACACATCTGAGAGTGGTCCCCATAAGCATCTCATGGAACTGCTTCTGTCCAGATGTTTTGAGATAGAGGATCGAGGACACCATAGATTGGTTTTCCTGAGATGATTAGGGGCTGTGTGTTTCCATAGTGACCACAGACCTTCGTTGTGGCCTTCCCCAGTGCCGCCTGCAGCTCCCCTGCAGTTGCCATAACAGCCCTGCGCAGCGTCAACACTTTTATTGAAGTTCGTCACAGATGCTGCAAAGACATAAACCTGTGGCACTTCCATCACACACACTGCCTGGGGAGCCCTGGAGGAGATAATGTCCTGCCACAAAAAAAAAAAAAAAAAGGATGATGGTGAGATCTAATTGCTCCAAAACCAAATAAAGCTTGATCTGCACACTGACAGTCGTGCACCACATGCATGAGCCAGCAAGTGCTGCACTGCCTTACTGGACAATATTAATGAAATTAAGAGATGGCAAGGAGAGCAAGGACTGTGATTAATGGGATAACATTTCAGATGCCTCTGTTTCAGATGCCAGGCTTCAGGACCTGCTGCTGCTGCTGAAACAACATGTAGATCTAGCATCAAAGCTCTGTGTCAGGGATGCAGAAAGTTATCCTTCTCTCAGCTGTCCTGTTCCTCCTCTGTCTTCAGGCAAATCCAGGTACTTCAGCTGTACAATGAGGACAGCAAAAGTGCAGCACAGGACACAGGCAACAACATGTATGGTAAGTTCAGAAAATGGCAGCCATAGAGACCAGCTCATACAGTGACCCCATTTATTCTAACACCACTACTAATGTCTCATGAACGCTATATTTTAGGTGGCACTGTAATATTCATGCAAGTAAGGTCAATAACCTTTTACATAAAGCATCTTTTACATATACATATAGTCTATTTCCTTGGATCTTTTCGAACAGATCATCTATTAACATGAATAAAACCAGTGCTTTTCTTTGAGAAGATGTCTTACGCTTGATCACATTCATCTCAATTGTCCTTCCCTTGATCTCTTGCCCATCTGCTGGCTACATAGCACGGGTATGGAATATTTTCTAGTTAAGTCTTAAAAATGTAAGTGGGAAAATAAGTTAACTATTATGACATTTAGCTAGTCAATTTTTTGCCTCATTTTACCTTGAAAAGCCAAAGACCCAAAGCCACATGTCACATTCTCATAGGGCCAGGCCTGATGTCTCCTAACTCAGCCATCTCTCCTTTTCCTGACATGAGAACTCTGCAAAACCAACAGGGATGTGTCCATGTACTCACAGAATCACAGAATCACAGAGTGGTAGGGATTGGAAGGAATCTCTAGAGATCTTCTAGTCTAAGTCCTCTGCTACAGCAGGTTCACCTCGATCATGTTGCACAGGAACGTGTCCAGATGGGTTTTGAAAACATCCCGGGCAGCCTGTGACAAGGCTCCCTCACCTGATCAGGAAAGAAATTGCTCCTTGTGTTCAAATGGAACTTCCTCTCATGTCTGGTAAGCTGGAACAGAGCTCTGTGTTTGAACATTGTCTGGCATAACTAGTTCTTGATAATGATACTCTGAGAGCTACATAAAGAGTAAATTAGTTTTCTGTTAAAATAAAATCCTCCACACATTCCAGCAACCTCCTGCCTAGTTCCCTCTCTGCTGTGTTGTATTTCCAGCAGAAATCTAGGAAGTTGAAGTCACCAACAGCAATGGCAAGTGACCCTGAGATTTCTCCGAAATGTTTATAGAATGTTTCATCTGCTTCACCACTCTGATTGTGAGGTCTATAGGAGACTCACACAGCAAGATCAGCTTGGTGTATAGACTGGTCATTTGTGTATATAAAGTGATGTGTATAGACTATCTTCTACCTATAATGATTCTGAAACAGAGCATTACCAGAGATGACAAAGATGGGCACTGTTGATGACAAAGCAGGACATCGTTGATGCCAGACACATCATCTCAACAATCACATGAGGCTCCAGCAAAAGCAGTAAGACAGATTCACAACCAAATTAAGGAAACCTCCTTATGTAGGAGTTGAGTGTATTATGCAAGCTTCCCTGGCTATTCAAGAGCTGGTTTTCTTTAGACTATTCAGCTGCATTTCTCCTTATTGAAAAGTATACTTCTGTGATAGTTTAACAGAACATTTGTCCAAATTTTGGTATTAAAAAACCTTTTATCAGAAAAAGAAGAAAAACAGAAGCATAGAGATCTTTCCTCTCTTTGACACTTATGCACACATCCCCTAGATAAAACAATTTGAAGTTTTCCTTTTAGATAGTGATTAATTATACAATAGTTCGGCCAACACTGGCGAGCACTTCTGTACTCTGGTTTTGGTTGAATTTTTTTTTCCATGATTTGAGAAGTTGCAGTTTTAAATTCCAAAAGTACAAACAGCGTAAGATCCCATAAATTACAGCCTTGGACAAGTATACTTCTGTTAAAAAAATGTTTTAAAAAATACTGAACTCAACTTTCTTGTGTTTCGTTACTTAACTGCTACACACAGGTATTGTCAATGTGTCAAATTAGACTTTAATAAGATGCATTTGGCACTACCTCTCTGAGTACTGCTAACGGGGCACATTTTAAAGACAACTGATCTTAGTTTTCAAGGAGTATTTCACTTTCCTTTCAAAAAGAAGAAGAAGAAGTTCATTGACTACATAGTCATCCTTTCTTTGGTTTATGTTCCTGTTGGGATTTCATATTGAATAGAAGCCAAGCAATATGAATTGCGTTAGCTAGTGGTGGTGTGATCATTTCACTCAAGCCTAGATATTCTTATCTCATAGAAAAAAAATATAATGAAATGAAGAATGTGTAAACTTTCTCTAGCAGTAGATTAGCTCTCTGTGGATATACTTTTATGGTTCAATTCACACAGAGGAGTATTTATGTGATAAAGGTTTCTTGCTAGCCTGGGCAATCATGTTAAGCTGTTTTCCTGAGATCTCTAAAGTTTCATAAAGAAAACAGATTGCAGATTATAGATTCTAAATCCTATCTATCAGCTGTAGACTTGCCCTTTTGCCACTAACTAGTCTGCTGACTCATTGGCTGACTCATTCAATGAGTTTCACGTTGTTCAGTATTAATTTAGCTTAGGGAGAAGAATGACATCAAGCATTTGCCATCTTAATACACACACACACACTCTCAGCTTTATTTGTAGCTAATAACAAAAGTCAGAGTTGGGCCAGAATGGGGAAATCCAGCATTTGCTGCCCTTCAAAATTTGATCCTGTCAATGAAAGTCACATAGGTATGTGGCCAGTCCCAGAAGTACTAGGTGGGAAATACAATGGCTTTGGGTGTTGTAACTTATTCCCAGCCTAAGTTGCCACTAGTTAGAGAGCTCTGTTATGAAATAAGACTCATAAAAATGGTGCCAAAATCTTTCTAGTGGCTGCACTTCAGACAATTTTGAAGTTTAATATAAAATGATATTTTGAATATTTATGGATAGAATTGTAAGTGGATGTTTGTTTTCCAGGTTTTCTTAATGTTCATGCACAAACAAATAAAATCTAGGATTGTACCAAATGCCACAGGTCAACCCTTTTCAGTTTATGTGCTTCATATTAAACTTTGCTGAAATTATTTCTTCAGAAATAACACCCAGTGAAAATGGACAAAAATTATTTCAACAAATAGTACTGTCTTAACAGATCCTTATCATAGAAGGATGGTCATCTAATAATATTTTCTTAAGATCCCAAGTCAAGATGAAATACTGTTACATTATTTATACTACTGCAGCTTTAACCTTCCTTCACCCCAGCCTCAGATATAAAAGGCATCCAAAGACAACAGGAGCAGCATCCTTCCTCTAATTAAATTAGAGCTGGTTAAGATAGAGCTCAAATATTTTTCTCAAAGCATAGGTAGTCTTTCAGACTGGTTACCTTTTGGCCCCTGCTTTTTGTCAGTTTTCCATCCACAATTTTTTGGGAGTGGGGGAATACATAAGTATTTGGAGACTTGCTGTCATTTGACCTTGTTTGCTCATGTACACAAGGGAGCAAGAAACAACAACCCACAATGGCGGTAACTACTCAGATGATAAAAGAAGTTGGAAACTGTTAAGGTTAACCCATAACCTCAGAGACATTGTTACCATCCTGCACCCCAGGGACACCAAGTCCACTGTCCCATATGCAGTAAGCCTGAAAAACGGTAATATTTACTTTTAAATTGCTACCACTTGGGCTGACGAGCAATTCTGGGCTCAAATTTCTCAGATAGTTTACTTGATTTTAAGGCAACATACTACACACGGGGCTGAGGAAGAAGGTCTACCAATTA
Organism: Urocolius indicus; assembly: GCA_013401255.1. Lineage (NCBI taxonomy): Eukaryota > Metazoa > Chordata > Aves > Coliiformes > Coliidae > Urocolius > Urocolius indicus. The sequence continues at coordinate 11,567 of WBNH01002855.1, forward strand.
TCAGTTATGAAGAGAAATTAGTTAACTGCCACAATCCCATTTCTAGATGCCAGGCTGATCCAGGACTAAGCCAGGTAACAAACTGCTCTTTATCATAGCCTAGGCATATATAGAAGTACAACTGTGACCCACAACCTCTACTGTGATAAACTACCTGTGGTATTTTGTCACAGAAAGATTGGATAACAACCAAATTAGGAGGTCTGAGAATTGTAGTTTGAGATTAGAACAGCAGCACACTACCAAAATCCCTCATTCGAAGACCACATCCTTCTCAATGGTTCAGATATTCTTTATACAGGCTAAAACTTTCACTTTCGACCGTGAATCATATTCTTAATTTTCTATTTGCTTGCTTGAGGCCCCGAAGGGATGACATGGAAGCTGGAGAGAGGAGATGAAGTCTATGAGAAATCAGCTACAAGTTACTCATGATCAAGCACTGAAATCTAGTGGGCTCTTCTGGAAGTCTGGATCAATCTTCCTCAGTGGTGGTGGAGCAGTCTAGTGATGAAAGCACAGCAAGTCCACAAAAAGCTTAACAGTTTGTGTTTAGTAGAGAAACTGGAAGGTGGGATATAAAATTTAAAGTTAGTATTGAATAGAAACACTGCACATTCCAGTACAAAAATTGCCATCTATCATTATTGCCTGACTAAGGTTAAGTCTGGAGAAGAAAAAAAAGGTGTTCATGCAATTGAACTTTCAAAATCATGTGCCTTGAGAAGTCAAAATAAGATTGTATATGCTTCATTCTTCTGTTTCCTCGCTTTCGATTGTTTTTACTAAAGAATCTTGGATTTTAGATAAATAGTTACACACATAAAAGAAGGCAACCTTCCTGCAGACGTTTAGAACTATGTATGAAGCTGCACATACAAGCAGCAAAAACAGAACCAAGGGAAGTTCTATAGATAGATTAATAGAAACTGAGCATCTGGGGTCAGCCTCCTACAATGGCAGAGACATTGTTTATCTCCCGTGCCTTAATTCTCCCTGAAAACGGGTAGAAAATGGGTGAAATATCACTTCCTTACTGCTTTCAGAGTCTTCAGAAAGTAGAACAATTTACCTAGACACTACTGTAATGAGGCCATCTAAAAGATATATAGATAAGAAAAACATCTGCTGTAACAGCCTTTCCTCTTTCCTTTTTCTCCTAGGCAGCAAACTAGGCTGTCTCAGAGGCAGAGATTATTCATCTTTATTCTAGTGTATGTAGAACTTTCGTCACATTTTGTCTAATCAAAGATTTTTATCACTGTATCATAAGCCACACCTGGTTCCTGTATAAGAAAAGCAAAATTTCTGGCAAAGGCTGTTGTCAAGCTTTGAGAACATTTGGCTCAAAAAGAGTAGTCATTTCCCGCCTGGTCTGCACACACTGATGGTTTACCTGGCTTCTGCATGGCTGGAAGGTAACAGGAGAAGGAGAGAAAATCAGGTCAAGAGCTGTTTTTCCCTCTGCTCCTATTGCCAGAGGCACAGTTCAGTCTGACTTCTAGTTCACTTGCAAGGCTTTTTCATAAAGCTACATAGAGCTGTGCTGGTAGATGCTCTTCCATCAATCCAGTACATTCCCTTTATTTATTTAATAGTCTTTCTTCTACTTTTTTTAAGAGGAGCTGTGCAGAGAGAGACTTGGGAGTCCTAGTCAACAATAAACTGAACATGAGCCAGCAATGTGCCCTCATGGTCAAGAAGGCCAATGGTGTCCTAGGATATGTCAAGAAGAGTGGGGCCAGCAGGCTGAAGGAGGTTCTTCTCCCCCTCTCCTCTGCCCTGGTGAAGCCACATCTGGAATCCTGTGCCCAGTTCTGGTCTCCCCAGCTCAAGAGGGACAGAGAACTTCTGGAGAGAGTCCAGCACAGGGCCACCAAGGTGGTCAGGGGACTGGAGCATCTTCCTTATGAGGACAGGCTGCAGAAACTGGGGCTGTTTAGTCTGGAGAAGAGACTGAGGGGAGACCTCATTAATACTTACATGTATTTGAAAGTTGTATTTCAAGAGGATGGGCAACATTTTTTTTCTATACTGTCTAGTGACAAGGGGTAATGGGCAAAAGCTGGAACACAAAAAATTCCCTTTAAACTTAAGGAAAAATTTCTTTACTATAAGAGTGAGGAAGCCCTGACACAGGCTGCCCAGGGAGGGTGTGGAGTCTACATCTCTAGAGGTTTTCAAAACCTGCCTGGGCACGTTCCTGTGTGACCTGATCTAGGTAGATCTGCTTGAGCAGGGGGTTTGGACTAGATGATCTCTAAAGGTCCTTTCCACCCCTATGATTCTATGATTCTATGAATCTATAATACAAGCCACTGGTAAAATGCAAGGTACTGTAACGTCAGATTTGGGGAAAGGTCTACAAGTCCAAGTTCAAATGTCAGTAGGAGAATTAAGGTGCAGGGTGTCTGTACGTTAGGACAGCTTCCCAAGCCTTTAGCAAAACTTGTGAATTTCAATCTTCTTACGCTGAGACTGATATGAAACAGCTTCTAAGTTGCCTTACTGCCAGATATATTTGTAGTGTGGTGTGAGCTGTAATACCATGCCACTCTACTTAATTTCTCAATGTTTCTGAACTTTTAAGTAGTGGACATTGCCATCTTAGTACCATTTTTACCACCGCATTTTGCTAGTGATTGTATAGTCCTGTGAATACTGGTATAATAACCTGAATTGAAGAAATGAAAAAAACAGAAGCTTGCTCAAGTCAAATTGTAATCTACCACAGATATCTGCCACTTGAGCTGCATAAGGCGGCAATGAAATAACACGTAGCAGATTCATGAGTTACTCAGAAAACCAGCTCTAGTAGGGCCAGAGTCAAGCAAGTAGAGAAATCTGTTCACAGGGAATAGAAAGATGTAGGAATCAGCAATTATATTCCTCTGGAAGCCAGCATGAACTAGTAAACATGATTTTTCTGACTTTTTCATCATCTAAATGTTTTCTTACCTTTGGCTCCATCCCATGCTTGTTCTCTTTTTCCATCCAGTGAACCTCATGCCCCTCTCAAAATTTTTGTCCAGGAGTATGAAGTGGTATAATCAGCTTTGTTACATCTAATTAACAAAATGCTAACAATATCTTTAATAAAAGCAGATGATGAATGTTTTATCTCTAATAGCATGCATTCAATAGACATAATTATGCCAACCTTTTTATGTAGAGTAAAAAAGGCATATGTCAACTTCACCTAAAAGGTTGTAAGTGACTTTGATTTCTGTCTTCTGACATTTCAGCAGTGATTTTTGCTTTATGCACTTTCAGGTCTAAGCTCTCGAAGGGTTTGCTCTCCTTTCTGTGTTGTTCTGTGGGATGGCAACTTTTAAAAGCCCTGACTAGACAGAGGTCTTTTTCTTGTAACAGACAAATTGAATGCTAATTTCTAGTTCCATGACCCTTGTTACTCTCTCCTGATTAAATATCTTGTAGAGTACAAATCTGTTTTTTAAACATGAAAAACATGCCATTAGCAAAGCTTGTCTTGCTGATATTTTTATCTCCTATGTTCTGTGTCATAATTTGAAGTCTAATGAGGCAAGATACTGCACTCCTTAGGTAGCAGTATGGAACAAAGGGTGTGAAGCATTCAGTTGCTTCCTTTGCTTGGGAATTAGCTTCTTTTTCACTAGGAAGATGTTAGTTTTAGAATTTTGCAGACCATTGTGCTCATTTCGTTGTGTTCATACATAAGTATTCCATGGAAAAAGCACATGAAAAGAGATAGGAAACGCTGCTGTAGCTAATAGCAAAAAGAAAGAGAATTAAGCTCTAAAATTCTTAGGCAGCCCTCATTGTCAATCACTTTAAATCCATATCTCCAGATTTGTTTTCACAATAACTAATCCTATTCCAATTACATCATTATTCACTATGAGAAGCTAGGCTTGAAGCCTGTGGTTTTAGAGCAGAGAAGGAGGAGGAAATCTGCTGACGTGCTTGGGCAAACCAAATCTCCTGCTGGGTCTTCTATTTATGTTATTATTAAATGAGGTATATGTAATCTTTTAAAGAAATGGGGGATATAGATGTCACTGAACAAAGTATTTCTTACTGATATTGTATTGCACAGAAGAACATTTTTGTAACCCCAAATGAAATCTGAAGAATTAAACTGGAACAGACTGAGAAGGGACAATTAGTTAGTGGGCTGTCTAGGCAGCTCTGAAGGCACTTGGCTCCAGCGAAAGCCATCTGGAATATTTCCACTTGTACTCAAATCTTCACTGGAAAGAAATGTCAGAGGGGGTAGGTAGAGTCATATAGAACTTAGGGAGCCATCTGGAAGCCCTAGAAAAATATCTGAAGCCCCAGGTTTTGCAGCTAGGGCACACCAGAAGAATGTAGGTGACAGGTATAGAAAATAGCTAAAAGAGAATGTTACTGTTCAGCACAAATAAAAAAAAATACACTTTCATATTTATTTATCTTATCAACTTTTGTCCAAAATGGTCTCTAAAAGCTTGATGTTCAGTCTTGCTAATTATGGCTTTACTTATTTTTTTTTCCATAGAACCATTCTGGTGCTTGGAACAAGATGAATCTGGGTGGAATCGGTAAACAGGGAGCAACATGGTAACAACAGGGAGAACGAAGAAAAGATGGGTCAATTGTCCTGTGTGTAGTAATGGATATCCTTACTTATCCTACCCACCCGTGGCTCCTGCAAGCTAGCACTGCCACAGCACCTTGCAGCACCATCCTGCTCTACAGATGTGAAGGGCCTCTTTGTATCTGAAAGACTCAGCTGATGCTGGCAGGGCTGGGCTGTAGAAAATGCTGTGGCCCTTCCTGACATGCAGAGCTGAATCTGCAGTGGAAATGTTGTGAAAAATGTCCAGATTATGGGGTTTGTGCTGTGTGCTGGCCATAAAATATCAGGATGGGAAAGTAGATCCAGACTTTGCAGGTTTCTTCCGTTAGCTTCTCTTCACATTCCTCCCACACACACACTGCTGCACTATCATCTACAGATTTAAAGGAGTTTGAACAACTCCTGAAGAGTTGAATAGGATCAAGCCCACTTCACTCAGATTGCCTTGAGAACCCAGTGTCTGAAGAAAACAAACAAAAATGCAATTGCTTATCTACTATGGGAAGCTGACACAATATATCCCTAAATTGGATCTACCTTTACCGGCTTCTGGAAGGACAACATTATAAGTGATTTCCAAAGCTTTTCAGTGGAACATGGGCATTCTGCCATTTATACACAAATGAATAAAGCATACTCCAAAACTTAGCAAATACAAACTCCAGGTGGACTGGCCATATTTTGCTTTTCCCAGCCATGGAGAGCAGCCCAGACCCTTTTTCAACCTAGGAAGTACAAAGCCCGGAAAGTACCACACTCTGCAACACTTTGTCCATACTGAAGGATGCCAAGCACGTCGGTAACATGTGCGTATGTCTAGTCACCATCCAGCACTTTGGGAACAGGACACGTGGCTGTTCTAGAACCAAGTGATGTAAATTCCCTTTGCTGCAGCAGAATTTCTTGTTTAAATTAGCACAGCAGAGGCCCTGTGCTCCAGACGGCCTAAACAAGGTGTGGACTTCCCTCTATGCACTAAATTCCAAGCTTGTTAAATGTGGCATCCTGTCAGAAGAAGCTGAGGCTCTGTGTGACCCAGCTTCACCTCTGGCTAGTCATGTACCTCCCAGCCAAAGCCAATGAGGGACTGGAATAGCTGGGGAAGAGAGAAAGTAAGTGTGTATATTTATAAAACCTCTCCCCATCTCCCTTGCTCAAAAAGTGTCAACATCCTTTAGGGCACAGTTTTATTATTCAGACAGAGAGCTCACAAACAAATGCCAAATCTAAGCCATTTCCTGGGCTAAAGTGACCTAGGGCTATTGCCCACAACCTCAAGCTAGTCTAGCTACACTGACAGGGAAGAGATCTGGTTTTGCTAAATCAACCTTTCCATACTTCAATTTCACTGCCAGTCAGGTTCATGTTACAGCTCACTGCTGTAAATCATTGCTCTTGAAAAAATATCCAAGGCAAAGGCAAAACCAGCTCTTATCTGCTTCAAGTCTCAGCATCACAGGCTTTGGAAGCCTGATACTTCAGCCAGTGCTGGCCTTGGGCCTCACAAAACAACTGCACTTTTGTCCTCCCTCTGAGAATGTACATAGCAGGGTGGGTGTCCTTAGCAGCACCTTTTAAGGGATTGAATCAATCTCTGGATGCAACATGATACAAAGGAAAATGTAGAACAATGATAGAAACACTTTGTGCTCAAAGTAGGATAGCATGACACACCCCAGCAGAAAAACACAGAAATATGTGTTCAGAATATCCATGGGAATGCAAAGGGACCAATTGTGATTTTGCTGATGCTGTCAGGCATGCCAAATCTAGCAAGCTGCCTCTGGAAGCACTGCCATCAGCAGCTGCCAAATATTGCCAGACATCTCATTAGCTACGGTCTACCTCTGCCAATGAGAGAGGCTGCTACAGTGAGTTATAGCTGCTGAACTGTGAGCTTGCTGAGGGTTAGTCGGCACTTAGGAAGGTGAGATGCTGCTTTCGTGTCCAGTGGATCCTCTCCATTCCCTTTCGGGTTAGGAGCAAGGAGATGGATTTACACCCCTTGTTTCCATGCCCTTTTCTTCTTCTACCATCCACCCTGCAGATAGCTCCAGTTTGGATTCAAACACTTTTTCCCATGCAGGAAAGAAAGTAAAAAACCATAATATCTCAAAATATCCCCCAAAAGAAAGCAAAGCCAGTGCAGTAACCAAAGCAAAATTGTATCTCTGAGAAGGAAAACTGGCAGGAGCTCTGTGAAACCAGCTAACAGCTGTTTCACGCTGGCCCTCCTGTTGCATTTTTACATAGAAGGTGTTCAGAAAGCACGGATGGGATGGAGGAGATAAAAAGACCCAGGAGTGACAAAACAAGCAGTCAGAGAGGAAGCTTCACTGTTTCGTGTAAACTAACGTGTAAACTAATACAGATATTGATCATTTAAACTGCTACGTTGATATTAAAGACAGACAAAATATTTACTCAGAGGTTTCCGCCCATCTTTCAAAAACAAGTGATTTTAGGTGCCACACAAAAGACAGATCCTGCCCTGAGAAATTTTCAGTCTTGCTTGCAAGGATGTCTAAATAAGTCTCATTTGCTATTTGTAGTAGTATAGTACACATAGTTCCTCTAGCCATGAACGTTCAATGTGTTAAGGGCTATACATAGAGGTGGAAATGCTGGGTCATCATAGAATGGTAGACTTGGAAGGGTTCTTTAGAGAACATCTAGTCTAAGCCCCAAACTTACTACTTGAAGAAGTGAACAGATACAGGGAAAGCAAACACATTATGGGTAAACACTCCTGGAGGAGCTCCCATGACCACAACTTCCAGTTCACCTAGGCTTTTGCAGGCTTTCCTGCAGAGATGGGTTGCATCAGGAGCCTGAAAGGCTCACCTTTGCCTCATTGCAGGTGATTTTAAAGAGCTCCTCCCAACATGAGGGCTGGGATGGAGATCACAAAGCTGGCATTTGAAAAATTAAGGGGAGGCATTTGAAGAAACCAGTTAGTGGTGACAACTGGCTGCCAGTGTTAAAAGACAGGGACGACAGGGAATAATTATAGGGTATGAAGCATATAAATCTGAGGGCAAGTCTAAGACATCAGATGGGGCAGAGAGAGTCTCTGAGCAACTATAGGTTGCAAGTGTAAAGATGTAATAATCAAATATGAGAAAAAGCTTTGAATGAGAGATGATGCTACATAACTTCATCTAAAATGACATATTTTTAAAATAACCTGAAGTTGTAAAGCATAACAGAAATGTCCTTATGGTACAAGTACCATTTGTTTTACAATTTTTCTTATATGAATTTTCCAGAGGAAAGAAAATTCATTGAATCACTGGCAATTCACACAGTGACTTGCAGTCTGAAGTTTCACCACCACTCTACTTTCACTTTCACTTCAGGGGGCCTTTAGAGTGGCAGTAACTATTTCCTTAGAGTAGATTTCAAGTGAAGAAGGAAGACCTGATTCCCTTTAAAATCCAACTTCAAATGTCCTGCTTTAAATTCAAGGACTGTCGTTTCTATGCAGTACTAAAACGACATAAAATGTGATCTAAGTCCACAAATTATGTTTACTAAAGCAGCCCATGGGAGCACACAACTGTGCAGCATGGTCATGAGCTGCTGAGGCAACCAGTGCTCCACAAGCAGGTGATCGTGAGAGAATACCTCGCTATGGCCTTGACAATGAGGCCAAGGTAATTTCATTTCTGACTGCTAAGCAGTATTCCAAACACTATTCTCTCTCTCTCTCTATATATATATATATATAAAGAGCATTTCACTGTATTTTCATCTTCTATTAGAGAAGGTGACAGTTTTTTCAAAGATTTTCACAATGTGGGTTGCGGGCTGTGAAAATGTAACTGGAAGATAGCTTTGGGAATTCCAACTCCAGCCGTCTAATGGTTAGAAGTGTCCTGAAAGTTGGTACAAGCAACAGCTGCTGAGCTGGCACATTGCTCCTGCCACCCACAGAGAAGTGTTAGCGTAAGCGCTGAAAGCAGCCTTTAAGTGGCCTTGCCTGGTAGAGGAGAGCTGCCAAGGGATACATATTTTGGGACCTAGGTAGTGACTCTTTCATGATATGCCACTTGTGGATGATATACAGAGCAGTACACAGTTCATCTACTTGGTGAAAATATTAACTGTAGATGTTAGGTTGTTTGATTCTGTCCTGTCATGATGTGCGAGACACCGCGGCGAGAGGCTGGCTGGCAGCGTGCCGCAGACAGGCCCTGCAGATACGACTGAGAGCTGAAGGAAGAGAAGGGGACAAAGCTTTCACAGGCATAGAGTAGCTGTTCAGGTCTGCAGCACCATTTTGGTGCCTTCACCAGCCTCACCGGTTGTTCACCTCCTGCACAAGAGGCTGTGGGCAGGAAGGATTGTAGATTTCCCTGGGCATCTGCAAAACGAGAGCAATTCGATAGTGAAGAGGTGGATATGGCACCTCTAGCCTCAGCCATTGCAACAGCTTATGTAGAAAAGGCTTAAAAGTTTAATCTCACTGAAAATAAGGATAACAGTACTTATTTCTCAAGAGTATTTTACCAAATGCAAGTCTGGACAGGAATGGAAAATGAAGACTAAGTATTGCATTAATAATGATTCAGTCTGATGCTAATCCTGCTTAAATTTCCACATCAGTGTAGCTTCTGACTTGAAGCTCCTTTGCTTCCTGGGTCTTAACCATCTGGTTTTCTTACCTTTCTCACCTTGACATTTATTGTGCCCTTCTCTATAGAGCCTAGACCAAAGGTATGCTAAACAGCTGTCTCTTTTATTTCTATAGTTAAAATTTGTAGTGCAAATCTAGCAAAATTTGTAGTGATTACAGTGGTATTCTGAGGGGAGAAAATTCATTAGGGTCCAACAGAAGTCTTCAGGCAGTTGTTAAATCTGAAGTTATCTGGCAACTTTAAGTGACTTTGGGTATGAGATTGAGTTTTAGGCAGAAGCATGGTTAGACTTTGACATGAAACTTCCCATAAAAGAGAAATCACAGTAGAGGAAAGAACTTAGGCCTTTAAGCTGGAAAGGCTTAGTAAGAATCATATATTGAATTGCTTGCATTGTGGGAGGGCAAGTGAATGACAGACAAGCAGTGTTGAGGTATTGTTTTCCCTCCTGCCTTACATAGCAAGGCCTTTTTCACTATGGAGATGCTTGTCTCCTTGCAAATACAACAATGTCTTCATCATAGATTAGTCATAAGGAAAGAAGTGAAATTAGAGTAGCTATGCCAGCACACCTGAAATAGCAAAGCAATAAAGGGGAAAAAAACAAATATGAACTGAGCATTTGCTTTATGATCTAGGGACACTTTAAGGATCTCTGGGTAAAATATTGAGCTAAATTTCTCAACATACAACAAGCACAGCATGAAATTCATCAATATATTTATCAGGGATCTTTAGCTGTGTGGGCATGGGGATATGCTCCTTCTTAAGGAGAGAACAAACTGAGCCCAAAGGGTGTCTTGAGGACTGAACTCTCAGAAAGCTCCCCAGCTCTCCTGCAGAGACCAGATGGGGATACTTCAAAAGCTTTCCCCCTCTAGCTGAGTGGTTGAGTGAGGGCATTCACTGTGCTTGCTGTTAGGAAACACAGTCAAGGCCTCCATGTTTGTAAGCTCTTCCATGCACTGATCAACCTACATTTTCAGAAAGTTATGTTCTCTGCTGCACTCATGAGCTTTTATCATGTATGAGACAATGCTCTAGTCAGAGTTAAAATAATCTTTCCTACACACAGGTATATAGGAGTCTGAAAAAGTATATCAAGAGCCAAAGGCTTCCCAACAGCCTGAGCGTGTTGCTATCTGATAGTAATGCACCACTTATTAATATTTTTGAGATGTTATGTATAAAGCAAAAATTAAAATCTGTGATTCAGGAGGAGGCTGGGTCTCAAGGAATGTAACCTGAGAATTCTTCATCCATCCAGCCCCGTGCTTTCCTTCCTCTTCATACTCTTCCTTTTCTCCAGGGAGTAAGACTCTTGTTACTAACATTATCCCCCTTCACTCATTATGTCTTACAGATTTACATGAGGACATGCATGATCTGAAAACTTGTTTTATACATAGAGAGATGAGAGTCAGAATTATGAAAATCCAATATATTAGTCTGAGATGCTAATGGTGAAAGATCAGCTACCAGTCATGGCAAAATGCCAAAACTAATCCAGTTGTCCACTGAATCATGAACAAATGTGGTCCAAATGTTTCAGAAAACACTAAGAACTGTTATTCCACCCCACATAAGCTCCAATGCACTTCTGAGTGGGGTGAGGGAAGGCATTTTCCAGGGAAGCAAACCAGTCTCCCTTGTTGCATCCTAACCAGGAACCAGAATCTTGTACTATCAAAGCCAGCAGGAATTATGTCACCCATTTCCCCAACCTGGCCTGATTTTTAGCCTTGGACTTGATCCTATTTTCCTGGCAACAGAATTTTGAAATAAATATTCACACTTGAATCTCTTTAACCCTGAAGTTCAGGATGGCAAAAATCAGTTTTATATATTTGATTAACACCTTGAAACAAATTGTCTCCTGTTTTTTATAGCTTCTTGAAGCACATATACCCAACTGCATCAGATTCCAACAGTATTTTGTTATTAGATTGCAGTAACACTCCCTTTTGCTTTGCCTACTTTTTACATAATATCATACGACACAAGTTACAGATGTGATGGCCAGACAGTCAGTTATGTGTGATGGGTTAATCTGTTGCTGGCAGAAAGGAGTGTTAGATGTTGCATAAGCAACATATGGGGGAGTAAAACACAAATGGAGAAGTAAGGATGGCCTTGTTCAGTCCTGCCTTTTCTCATTCATTTAATATCAGTTTTAGGCTTCAGAATTTGTTTTTGGCACTTCCCTTTCTTCATTCATGGATGACACCTGCTTTGCATCAGCAGTTTAGCTCTGTAAGACAGCAACTAACTGACCAAATTACTCTTGAGGTACCAGAAGCTAGAAAAGACTTGTAGGATAACTGAAGAGTCCAGTAGGATAATGCAAAGGGAAAAATAAGTGAGACAGGGGAATTAATCCAAGAAACATTCTGGAGCCTCAGTAACCAGAATGACAGTGCACACGAATCCCTGCAGGGCCACAGACTGAACAGCGAGTTTTGAGGACTTCTCTCTTTTTTTCATGGAACATTTTAGTGTTTGGGGAGCAGAGCGTGGAAATAGTTAAGTTACACTTTTACTGCAACTTCAGGACAAAAGCATATGTAATGTTCATATTGGAAAGGCATCCATATCCCAATGGTGTGCCTGGTAGATTGGTTCAGAAAACGTTTTAGAACAACAAACTCCCTGTTAGAGAAAGCAAATCCATAGAACCCAAAGCATTGCACAGACTCCAAATATGTTCCTCTCATTTTATACAAGGAGAAACAGGCAAGAGATGTTGCACGAGACTCTCCAGTATAAGAGCCAGTGTAGAGCCAAGTAGCCCAGTTTGGCCTCCCTCCCACTGCCCGTGGGCAGCTCAACCCTCACTGGGAAATCCCAACATTGACAGTATCATATGCTGTCCAGGCTAGAGGAATCACACTGGCCCTTGTGATGCATGTTTCATCTTGGTGAAAGCAAGCACTTGTTAATCTAAACACAGCTAAAAAAAATATTAAAACCCATATAAACAGATTCTTCTTCTCCATCTGTACAAATTACAGTAGGCATATGCTACATGAATTAACACATTCTTTGCTCTTCCCTCCTGAAAAGTAAATTCTCCATTTCAGATGTTAGTTGTGTTGTCATTTATTATGACCTAGGGTCTTTCCTTAAAATTTTGGCAACTGAACTGTTATAGCAACTGTCATGCTATAAATAGTTTCATTTCATAAAGACTTACCAACAGAAACATAACTTCTCTCTCACTGAAGTACACACACACCCCCTGTGCCATGCAGCACACGCTTCATTCCCCCACTCAGGAGATTTCTTTTTTCCTTAAATTGCTTACACTCTATTTCTCTCATATCACTAAAACTCCTTACTGAAGATTTTGTCAGCCAAGTTTACACAAGCTGCCGCACAGTCTAGAAATATTAGCTCTATTTTATTAACAGCATTTGCATTGTAGCTGGATTTTGGGGTGGGGTTTTTATTTGATATTGTATTCATTTGGAAAACTTAACCATTTGTTTGCTTCTTTGTCGGTTTGGTTTCTCTTACAAAACATATACTCTTATTCCTTACTTGCTTCTTAGAAAGAAGATATTATTTGATTTCCTTCTGGTACTGCTCTCTCCCTAAAATGATTTAAAACAGTACTGTGCTATCTCAGCTCTATTATAAATAAAGCTCAGAGCACTCCACTTCAGGAGAGACAGTATACAAGCACAGAAACTGCAGAAGCAAAGCCTAAGAAGGACCAGAGGACCAGAAAACATGATCTCTGAAAAAGGCCAAATTAAGAGAAGATGTTGTGTACAAAGAAAAAGTCTGAGGTTATAAGGTGGAATCCAAACATGTTGAAAAGAAAGGTGTTTCAGGGGAGGGACAAAATATTTTCTCTATGCAGAGAGCAGAGAAGGCTTAACTGTAGAAAGAGATACCCTAAAATACAGCGAAACTTTAATTCCCAGGTGATACCTGAGTGCTCTGCTACTGGATACCTTCAAAACCAAATATTTTATCAAAAATCTGTAAGTCATGACAGAAATGCACATAATCGTTCCTCAAAATAGGAGTGAATGATCATTTGAGATCCTTCTGAGTCCTTTCTTTCTATGATTCCAACTTCTGTCACCTCACTTCAAACCCACTGTGGAACATCACTGTTTATGGTGAAAAATGAGAAGGAAAATGGAGTTTAAAAGTTGAATCCCTTCTACAAACAGACATGAAAGCAAGAAAATACAAGCATCAACAGACATACTGAGTCCATAAATCTTAAAGACTTGAATCAGGAGTGAATTATTTAAAAAAAAATAGAAATACACATTACTGTCTATTAATTGGTTGTTAGAAGGCATTTCAAAACTAAAATATACAGTTAAAACAAATTTTACATTAAATTTAGAGAATTAAAATAGAATCAGGCATTTTACTTACTGCAAGAACATGTGATGTACCTTAGAAAACTGAGTTCATTCAAAAAATAAAATAAGTCAAGCTAACAGTACCAGGAAAACCTCTAAAATTCATTTACCGAGACAGCTGTTTAAGAATAAAGTGCCCAATTTTATCCCTTTGTATCTTCATTTCAATAACACCCATCAGTTGTACATCTGGCAAGGCAAGGGGATGTCTCTTTTCAGAGGACACCAGGTGGCAGATATGTGGTGCATACATGGGCTTGGTGACCCCTCACCACCCTGCTGCAGCCCTGCCTTCATTTATGCTACATGAGGCTTCAGAGCTGCTTTTCTGCACCACATCAGAAAAGTGAAGGCCTGGCCCAAGTTAATAAAAGGCCATGGAATTTAAGTTTTCAGACTTTTAAAAACATTGGTGTCTTAATGGAAAGCTATTACCAAAATGGTACTGAAGATATCAATACATTGGAACTGAGATTGCCCAGCAAACAAAAGCAGCTTGGGTTTTTTTTGCCTCCAGTCATGAAACCGATTGCTGATTCAATCTGCAATCAAAAAACTAGCTTTCTTCTGTAAGCTAATAAACAATAAGATGACAAAGTTTTGTCCATCCAGCTTTCAGAGCTGTAGACAACTGAAAACTAGGGCCTGCATTGTTTCTGATTTACATGAACATCCTCTGGAATTGCAGAAGTCTGAACAAAATGGATAGATTTTACACAGATGGTTTTCTTTTCAAGATAACAACAAAGAAATGGACTCTACTTTTCTATTTTCTTAGCCATGTTAATCTGGCAACTATAGCAAGAGAAGCTTAGTTTTGTCACTAAAACAAGATTCAACCTAACTCTTACATGGAGCACATTACAGATAAAAGCAATTTCACAGTCACTTTTCAGAATAAAATGTCAGTCGAGATGGAAAGACACGCATTATGTTAATAGTAAGAGAAATCTGGAACAGATTTGTGAGAAAGGTTTTGAAAGAATGTTCGTTAAAGAAAGAGAAAGAAACGTCAGGTTTCTCTAATGACAAAAAGAAAAGCAACCATCATTTCTTTGGAAGTGATATGAAATAAAGATAAAATAAAAAGGGAGAAAGGTGGAGGTTTATATTAAGCTTCAAACAAGTGATGAAATGGAAGACATAGGACAGAGGCAGGGCAGCAACTGGTTCATAAGATCGTGGTCACAATCAGGTGAAGCAGCCCAGGACCCAGAAGAGACTCATGGCCACAGGGCTACAGCCAAAGCTATTCAGGGCAACCAGAGATCAAGTGCATTTTCCTACCTAAATCCTATGTCAGCCCACAGTATTATGACAAAACCCACCAGATTTCTTATGATAGTTGTGAAAGTTCCTCTAGCTTTCATGTCTGCTGGGAGCTGGAAGACGAATGTGTCTTCCTTCATGAAATTAGACTCACATATCCTCTTTGCTGCTTCTCTTACAGGGGGATGGAAGTGTCTTTCAGCCTTGCCACTCAACCCTAACCAGTCCCCCTGCAGGGCAGCCAAATGGGCACCATTTTACTTACACATGCAAAACTGAAACAGTTCAGGCAGAAATAATACGGAGTAACCCAGACCCTAAATGGAGGAATTTATTTGCTGAAAGGGTTGTAAGGCATTGGAACGGGCTGTCCAGGGTGGTGCTGGGGTCACTGTTCCTGGAGGTGTTTAAGAGATGGGTGGATGTTGCACTTAGGAAAATGGGTTAGTGGTTGATAGAGCTGGGACAAAGGCTGGGCTCGATGGTCTTAAAGGTCTCTTCCAGCCCAAATGATTCTATAATTCTAAATGTCCAGAACCATTAAAGATTGTTGTTTCTTCCCAATATAGTCAGACTTTGAACTGTCAACAATAAAATATGACTGGGGTATATGTTGTTATGCTAAAGCATCAGTACATTTCAGAAACTTATTTTGTCTTAAATAAATCACCAAAATTCAGTGAGAATTACAGCAAAAAAAAATATATCTCTGTATAACTTTCCATTCACAGGTGCATATGGCAAACAAAGGTAATTGTGGAAAAACTGTGGTGGGCCATGGTGAGGAATATGCTGTGTTTCTCAATGAGCCATCACAATGGGCACTCATTCCCTGCTAGACCAGGAGTCTTTGCTGTATCCAATGGCTGGTAAATAACTCAAGTGAGACCTCTGGTTAGTGTTTATTATCTAAGATCTTGAAAAATACCAGAAAGACTAATTTGTTATCACTTTATTAGACAACCTGGTATGTCCTTTCATTAGCTCTTGGAGGCTGGAAACACATGAGCAAATTGGAAATGGAAGAATAAGAGAAAATGTGGCTCTTCACTTCTTCCCTGTAGACTTGTTAGAGGAGCAACACACAAAAAGTGATACCTGTCTTAAAATGGAACACTTCCATCGTGCAGCAGTTGTAAAAGGTTTTATCATTTCTGCTATGCCATGCCAGGCCAGGCTTAGCAGATACTCCAATGACATTCCAGGGAAGTGTGCATCAAATGAACTCAGTAATCAGATATAGTACCAAACAGCGCAGGGATCTGAGAACAGAGCACAGCAGCACAGCTCTGGCATACAGCATCCAACAGCCTGTGGAGACACTGAGCCATCTATGTAAATCCCAGATGTAGTTCAGGTAGGTGCTCATACTTCTGTGAACCAGAGAAATAAAGGTCCACTGCAGAAAGTTGCAGAGCAAGCCCAAAGAAATGTCTCATAAATAATGTAGATTTCCAGTCTGCTTTTAATTAATCTAATTTTCTCACTTCTTTTGTATGAAGAGTTTAGAATATTTGTGGAGTTTTGGGCCCCTCACTGCAAGAAAGACACTCTGTTGCTGGAGCATGTCCAGAGATGGGCAATGGAGCTGGTGGAGGGTCTGGAGAACAAATCTGATGAGGAGCGGCTGAGGGAGCTGGGGATGTTTAGCCTAGACAAGAGAAGGCTGAGAGGAGACATGATCCCTCTCTACAACTACCTGAAAGGGAGTTTTAGTGAGGTGGGAGTGGGTCTCTTCTCCCAAGTAACAAGCAATAGGACAAGAGGATACGGCCTCAGGTTGCACTAGGGAAGGTTTAGATTGGAGATAGATTAGGAAGAACTGTTTCACTGGGAGGGTTGTTAAATAATGGAACAGGCTGCCCAGGTAGGTGGTGGAGTCACCATCCCTGAAGATATTTAAGACATGTAGATGAGGTGTTGAGGGACATGGTTTAGTGATGGGCTTGGCAGTGTGAGGGTAGTGGTTGGACTTAATGCTCTTAAAGGTCTTTTCCAACCAAACAGTTTTATGATTCTATGAAACTTTCTGTTCCCCAAAAATTTGCTTTAACTAGAATCAACCAAATTTTCAAATGTGAGCTGATTTCGATGAGTATTTTGGCCAAAATTGGGGAAGACATCAAAAGAAAAGAAAAAAACCTGCTTCTCCCTTATTTTAAGACTTCTGTCCAGACTTCTGTCCAGACTTTTGTCCAGACTTTGAACCTGGTTCAAAACCTTCCTATTGCCTCCTTCAAAACAGATTTAGTGTAGAATAATTTTAAAGAAGTTCATTTCAGTATGAACTGGTTGACTTGCTTCCAATTTGTATAAAGCATTTACTATTGACCAGAATAGGGACTGGCAGCTGGGCATGACCAGGCCATGACCTGCTGATTAGCTCTCTCTGGCCAACCACAGACACGAGTGTTTCCCATTTCCTCTAAAATGGGGCTGTGTTCGCAGAAGGGAGACTCTGTGGCACATCCTGCTGTGAGAATCATTCCAGTAATGATGCACTTCACTATTTCTAATCAGGAAGGGTAAAGGTGAGCTTCTCTACTAGGTTATTGGCATGTCTAGGCCCTATAGGTATCACCTGTATATCACAACTTCTTTATCTTCTTTGAAACTATTTACTAAAGAGTTGCTCTGCTGCTCCTAAACTGTCAGTTAGGGGATTCTTTGATTGTTTTGGGGTTTTTTAACACCCATCGGGCCCACAAAGTGGCTTTGTTGCATGGGGGGTCATTTATATCATTTCTGTGGTGATGAGAAACCATCTACTGCAGTACAGCATGAAAGTAGGATTTCAGGTCCTGTGTTAACGCTGACTTTTATTCTCATTTATTTTTCCTCTCTCCTTAGGATCTAGTTTTTATCTTCTGGACAGAGTAACCTCAGGGGAAAAAAAGGAATAATTTCTTGTCATATTTGTTACTTCTTGTTCTACCAAAATTTTAGGAGAAATCACTGCATGTAAATATTGATATATACTGTATATGTTTTTAAAAAAAAAAAAGTATTCACAGCATCAGCCTCAAAGTAGCTTTACTGACAGGGTATAAATCAATGATTATCTCCACCTTTGCTCACTTCTCCCAATTGTTTTAAGGTTCATCTGCTTCATTTTCTGTCCTGTTCTACCCTGTTTCTGCCCCATCTACTGATCCCTAAATATTTATTCTTCCTCTGGCAGTCTGTCTGCCCTCTGGCATCAAGTGCAAAGGAACTGGGGATGCAGTGGGAGTCCAGCTGTGAAACATGCTATTCAGCTTAATGACGTGACATGCTGGGCTCACAGTGACACTGAATGCAGGCATAGAAAAGAGCATGGCCCCCCTCACCTGCATGTTATCTGGAGATGCAAAGCCATCTCTACAAGCCTTCTGGTATCAAGCCAGCAGGCACTTCCCTGTAGCTCCCCAGGGGAGGGTACACGAGGTTGAGCTCTGGCTGAGGAACGTGGTAAGCAGGAGCAGCCCTTCATCCACCGCCACCACGGGACCTGCCAGAGGGTGAAGGTCACAGGGACAGAGGGCCCCAGGACTCACTCTCTTAACAGTTAAAGTGGCCACTGGCTTCTGCTGCTTGTGCTTCATGCCCACTAAGGAAAAATACCCAGTATAAAATGAGCCAGAAAACAGCGGAGCTATTGCGTATCTCATTTCCCTGTATGTGTTTGTGTTTCAGAGCTCCAGCAGGATCTTACCAATGCCAACATCACTTAGGGAGCTGTGCTCAGTTCTGCTGCCTTGTGCTCATCTTTGGCTTTTTTGGAAATGCTTTGTACATAATGCACTTTATATCTTCACTGTGATAAATACTTCCTTCAATTTAAGCCCGGTCTGGGCCTCAGCAGTGTGGATTATTTTATGCTGTGGCTAGAATGCATCCTTTCCTCTGCTTACCTCTGAGATTTCATCAGCACAGCACCGCCTTTGTCATCAACATCACTTTTAAAATATATTTAGAATTTCATTTCCTTGGTGGCCCACGTTCCCAGTGTGACGTGCCATCACGGAAAAAGGCAAATGCTCTGCTAAAATCTTGATGGTTTACAAAGCCTGTTTCCTATCCTAGTTATTCTTTGATGATACTTTGATGTCCCTATTTTGTGACAATTTTCTTACCCTCACAGGCCCACAAATCAGATACATTTTCATTAGTATAATTCCTAGCACTGGGATGTGTCTCACAGCTTATTTTTTACTGATTGGAATTTGAGACTTCTGGCCCCCTAAAAGAGAACAAAGGGTAAAAGAAATAGGACATTTGTGTTCATATTGCCAGTTCTTTCAGACAGCCAGAGTCTACTCAATCTGCAGTCACTGTATAGCTTTCATCTAAAATTCAGGTGATCTCATTGTTATTTAATATCCATAATATTGGATCACATATATATATACATCCCTACCCAAAGACACTTTTAGCCACTCCCTCCAAATCATCAAGCTTCATCAGTCGAAATCAAGTTCTTAAACACATGTCCATAAAGGTAAAGAGGAATTTGTTTGAGACCCTTGATGTGAGTCCCAGTCATAACAAGAAAGAAAATAGCCCAGTCAGCTAATTCACTTTTTAAGACAATTGCTGAAGAGATCAAAGCTGCATGAGACATAATCATCTCCTGTGCCAATGGAACTACAGGAAGTTCCATGTTTTTTTGTAAGATAACAGTTTGCTGCAGGTTATTGTGACTCTCACCCAGCAAATGTGGGTTGTTTCAGTGAGTGAGCTGGAAAGAGCAATGTTGAGGGTGAGCCAGTCCTGCAGGACAAAGCGCTGCTTCGTCCTCAGCCTGATGCCTGTTACCGCACACGCACAGATCTGCTCTTTGCTTCGCCTCAAGTTCAGGAGATTGTCAGTGGAAGGACTCTTACAAGGCATCCTGCTGTTTGTGTAAGTGTTGGTCTGTTTGCCTTTTGAAAAAAGAATTATTCTGTCCCTAAAGAGATTTGATTTTTTTTTTTCCCAAAGCTATAAATGCAGTTATCCAGTATCACTATCCAGCTGACAGCCATCAGAAGTATATTTCTGAGTATATTTTCTGAATGAGAAGCAGAAGTAGATTTGCAATTTATTCATGCTGCAGTATTTTATCTCAGATGTTTGACACAGCAAAGGAGGGATTTAGCTGACCATTGCACAGCCTGGCCTCCTTACCTCCATGTTGCTGATTTGTCATCTCACCTTCTTCTAACAAGATGCTTAGTGAAAGTGAAACGTGAGCTGTTTTTAAGATGGTGATATGTTTTTCATACTAACTTTGCACATCCTGCCTTTCGGTCACTTTCTGAATTGATAGTTAGAAAAAGTATATCCTGTCAAACATAGAAGACTGAGACAACAGAAGACAGCTAAGCTAGGGATTTCAAACCTGCCTCTGCAAACTACACTGATTTCGGTAGAAGTGTCTCAAAGAAGTATGCAGGTCTTGATAATTCTATTCACTATGAAAACTGGGTTTAGGAACAACTGAAATACAATTAACTTGTACTATAGCACAAAACCAATCGTAAGCCATACATTTTAAATTCATTTTTGTTAAACACGTTGCTTTACACTTTTCTATCACGATAGATCTTAACAGTCAAATGCTGTTGAAGAAAAGAGAAAACATGTTGGAGAACTGATAAATAAGCAAAAGAGATGAAAATGGTATACACATAATAAAGCTTCATAAATACAGATCCCTACTTAGCAGACTAGGTAGAATCTCTATTTTTTATGATCCCTATCAGACATTCAATTTTATGTCTAGATTTGTCTTCTGAGGTAACATCATAATTTAGACTTTTGCTACTTTGTGCCCTGTGTTTTTCCAAAGCCCCAGACCTTGCCCAAAGAGATGTGTAGGTATCAAAGACATTCATCACTTCCAAATTCTCAATAAGTCAGCCTCCCCTAGTATTTTAAGTATTGTTTGTCTCATGTTGCAAGGCTCATTGATGGTCCTAAGAGATTTAAAAACAAGAACAGGCTGGCAATGAGAACCCAGGATCTGTATATCTTTTTGTAAGGGTTTTCTAAAACATTTGGCCCTTTCAGATGAGAGAGAGATCTAAATATCTTTAAAAATCTATGCCATGTCTTCTTGTGTCCAGATCTTCTGCAATGGCAAGATGGAGGGCACCAGATACACAGTTCCACCTCATTCTCTTAGGGAGATTGAACTGACCTGAGCTGGGAGTCTTTGTGTTTTCATATCATGCAAAGAAGCCCAGCTTGATGCTTCTACTTTTAGGATGAGTTTTTTTTCAGTAAAAGTCAGTTTAGAGAAAGAAATCAGCTTCTTTTTGAAAAAAAAAGGTAACTGGAAAACATAGGGAAAACCATGTTTTCTGCCATTTTTTTTCCTATGCACATCTTTATCTAGAATACAAAATAAAACTTTTTTTTTTTTTCAGAACACACATTTTGATGAAGGAAAAAAAACCACCATTGAACATGTGCACAGGCACTCAGACCCTCTCAGAAACCTTTACAGCATTTTTCTCTAGTCCAAGCTAGCTCCTGCTTCATTTTGGAGGGCTTAAACCAAAAACAAATTGACAAATAACACTCTTCACCTTCATAGACAAGCTAACTGCCAAAAATAACTGTTTTCCTTTCCATAGACAAGCCTAGCACTTTGCAGACTTAACACAGTGGCCAGCAAGCAGTGGTGCTGGTTGGTGAGGTGATAGGAGCCATCCATAAAGGTGGCCTGTTAGAAGGGGAAAATTACTTAGCAGAAGAAATTATCTACTGGAAAAACACTGACAGAGGAAATGGCTGCCAACCTGGGAACTGTAAGCATATGAAGCAGAAGCATCCTTGAGGAGGGCACAGCTGGCATTTTTGAAGTACAGCTGGGTACCTAGAAACAAGAGACATCCAGAAATGCCATCTGTAACAGCAGCTTATCGTCAGAGGAGCTGAAAAACAGTCTGGAAAATGAGGAAAACATCATGAGAAATTACGTATTGCTAGTTGTTCTAATTGCAAGAGGAGGAAAACAGTCCAGGAAAATAAAAAATGGTCTGAAAGAACAGAAAAAATCATCAGCTATTGGCTGCTCCAAGTGGAAACCAGAAAAGAACAGCACCTATTGGTTGCTCAGAGTGGTGGTGTCCTATGCCATCTTATGTCTGTGAGATTTCAAATCACCTAATTTTTATCCAAAACGCAGTTTTCTCTGAGAACTTCCTGTGTTGCATGTATTTTTTGTTCCCTAAACAGAGTGAACTCTCCACACAAACTTTCTATGAGATCTTGGATTCCCACTGGGGAAGCCTGGCTGACTCCAGCCTCCACGATGCAGAGCATCTCTGAAGTAAGACGTTCTCTGTTAAATTATTGGTCCTCTTTGAGCCCCTTTCTGCCATTGATTTGGTTTGTCCTCCTACTTTTGGGATGATTTGGCTTGTCCTCCTACTTTTGGAATGATTTGGCCTCTCCTGAGATCTGATTTGCTTAATGCTGATATTGCATATTCATCTGGAGTCCTGTGTGCAGTTCTGGGTTCCCCAGCTCAAGAGGGACAGAGAAATACTGGAGAGAGTTCAGCACAGGTCCACCAAGATGATCAGGGGACTGGAACATCTTTCTTATGAGGAAAGGCTGCTGAAACTGTAGCTGTTCAGTCTGGAGAAGAGGAGACTGAGGGGAGATCTTATTAATATTTATAAATATCTAAATGGTGGATCTCAGGAGGTTGGGGTATCCTTTTTTTCTATTGTATCTAGCAACAGGACAAGTGGTAATGGAATTAATCTGGAACACAAAAAGTTCCATTTAAACACAAGAAAAAAACTATTTCAATGTTGAGTTGAGGGAGCTCTGGCACAGGCTGCCCAGGGAGGGTGTAGAGTCTCCTTCCTTGGAAGTCTTCAAGACCCACCTGGACAAGTTCCTGTGTGACCTGATCTAGGTGGACCTGCTTTGGCAGGAGGCTTGAACTAGATGATCTCTAAAGGTCCCTTCCAACCCTACCTATAATATAAGTAATCTATCCCAATGCTATCATAATGTGCTGTTATATTGTTGATAAGCTGCTTCACTAACGATAACTTTGTAGTAATGTGTAATAGCACATGCCTACCTGTCTGTTGATATAATGCTGTTGATTGTTGCTAATACTATTGACTATTTTTGATTGCTGCCATACTATTAACTGCTGATAGTAATTTTCAATAGCTTGAGGTAGATATATTCTCTTTATTAATCATAGGTATACTTGTTAAAGTTGATTTTTATAGTTTTTGTGGCAATTTGTAACAAAGCAGAGAAACTTAAAGGATAAAGCTTCTGCCTCCTTGTGCATTAGAGAGTCCAAAAAACCCAGTCATGATCTCTACTCACGCACAAGCATGACATGAGGAGGAGAAAAGGCAATTACCCCAAAGAATGTTGAAGGAGACAGGTTGGCATTGGTGGAGCTGCATGCTGAGAGGTGAGTGGGTGAGATGAGAAGCGAACCAGGTGAGCGGGTGAGCTTGAGAAGCGAACCTGTAGAGTGAGAGCACACACACCATGGGAGCAATGATGAGAAAATTAAAATTAGTCAAAATCTGCAGTATTTCTGCATTCATGAAATAACTAAGCTTCTTTATTTTTACAGGAAAAGCTTTGAGAAATGGCAATATGAATAAGCTGGGACTGGGAAAATTGGTGTGCTGCTGGAAACAGATGGCTGAACTTAGTGCTCTCCTCTGCTACATCCGTGCATTTCATGGAAGGAAAAACAACAATCTTCACTCAAATTTAACTTTCCTTCTGCTCCTCTTACACCACTTCAGGTACAAAATCAATTTATTTACAATGTCAATTTGCTTGTAGTTCTCAAATCCAGTTTTACTGCTTGTCTAGTAGTTGTTTATATAGGCAGTTGCTAGGGAATAGAAAATGAATTGTCTGCGTCTCAGCATGTGAGAAATCAAAAGTCTGCTACCTTGCTGATGCCTTTGAAGCTCTGTAGCAAAGGCAAGCGTAGGAGATAGGAGGGAATGTGCTTTAGGGCATCCAAGTAAGAACATTGCTAGGAGCTGATGGAGATGATTCTTTCACTGTCCTCCTCCTCCTCCTAGAAAAGGAGCTTTAACTAGAGCTGCTTGGAAAGGGGCTTTGTTTTTCCTAAATATAGATTTCACCCTTTAAAAGAAAAATCTGAACCTAATCTTTGATGTTTGCCTATACCAAAGATGTTCAGAGGACTCAAATGTGTTGCTGCAGAGGCCTCTGCTGTTTGCTCCTGGCTCCAGGCTCTCCCCCTACACACTCTCCCTGGAGAGGTGCCAGAGCAGTACACTTGCCACAGTGCATTTCATGAGATATTGTCATCTGGAGGCTTGATGAGAAGAGCAGAGGCGTGAGACAGACAAACGGTGACTCCCACACGCCATTGGCAACAGTGTCAAATCTGGACAAAGTGATTTGGCTTTTACTGTTCGGCCTTTAGAGAGAAGGGCAAAAATACTAATTCTCCATTCAAAGCAAATGCTGTTTCGTACAAAGAAAACTCAAAATTTGTCTCCAGAAGAGTTTTGATAGAGATTTTTCTAACCAGTTTTTTCGTAGAATGTAGCATACAGAGATGGATGCTCAGACAAGTAGTGTCCGCTCCAGCCCTGGTAACCCAGTGGGACTGTGTTGGAGGTCCTTGGAAGGCCCTCCACCTCCACAGCATAACTTCTGGGGGTCTCGCCCCCTTTGCTTTGGAGGCCAGGCAACTCTTACAAGGCCTTGCTTGCTAAAGGGCCTCTGCAAAGAAATGAAAGGACCTTTCTTGCTGCCTGAGTGCTGGAAAGCTAAGAGGAATGCTCCTGGTCAGGATTTTCTTCCTGAAAAATGAAATAGACTTCAAATCATTTATTCTCATCTTTCCTCTGAATTTTCTCATCTCTCCTTTGTATTTATTCCCTTTCTGTGGTTTCCATTCAGCAGCAATATTCTGCTTGCTGCAATTTAAGGCTAAACTTGCCCTGGCTAGAAGGAAACCTCTGCAGCAGTGATATATGCCTATGTTGGTCAGTTTATTGCTTTTCCAGTGTGCACCGCTTGCAAAAACCATGGCTGCTCAGCAATTTGTTTTTTACACTTGAGGATCTGCAAGATCTCAGTCTTGTCCTCTCTCTTTCATGTGCATTAACTTGAGAAAGAAGCAGGCACTGTTTCTTAAATCCAGATATAAGGATGTATAATAATTACTAGATGTGCATCTTCCTAGGATGGTCCCCCCCTCTGGCCCCCATACTCCTCTAGTAAAAAATAGCTGTGAGCAAGATCTGATTACATTTATCAGCTGACCAATGTATTTGTTAATAAGGGTAAATAAATCCTCCATTATAAAAACTAAAAGAAGTTATTTTTTTTCTTTTCACAGTGTATGGAAGTAACCCATGAGGCTCCCTCCAGTACCCATCTCTGTGCCCATGTAACAGTCCAGGTGCCTCTCGTGCACTCACACCACAAAATCTGAGCACTGATTCTCTTTCAGAGACAACTTTTGGTGGCCAAACAGCCTCTCCTCATGGTCCTTTCCCAAGCAGGTTCTGAACACTCCTTAAGGCAATACTTCAACTGTCTTTCTTAAATGTTTGTTAAAGGAAGATTTAGCTCCTTCTATACATTTCTTAGGTATCATGTAAAATATCATTTCCATTACTTTTATTTTTCCTGAGTTCTGAAACTTGCTAAACAACAACACTTAGAAAAAGAAATCGGTATCTAACGTGGTACTGCACAGTGTGTGTTCAGGCTGAAAGGGAATTAATTTATCACAAAGAAGTTCTGCGAAGGAAAGTACTCTTAAAAACCCATTTTTTTTTTGTGCTACAGGAACACTAAACAACTCCAAAAAGATTAAAAACAACATATGGTATTTTTCCCTTCCCACCCCCCACGCCCCCCCCAATACTAGGAACACCAAACACGTAATTCAGCTTTTTATGATCTGCCATCAGCGGGTGCCAGTTATCATTGTTCAATTGCCATCACACAGCTCCGTAACAGATTGCAGTATGGCTACAATTAATTAGGAGGAGAGCTCGCTGCTGGCACTGCTGCCCGAAGTCTCCAGTTCTCTCTGGGAGCGTGTGGTCACTCCCTAGCCGGGAGTGCTTGGCTGGCAAAGGCCAGCAGGCTCTCTGGGATCATAGAATCATAGAATAGCAGGGTTGGAAGGGACCTTTAGAGATCATCTAGTCCAACTCCCCTGAAGAAGCAGGTTCACCTAGATCAGGTCCCACAGGAATGTATCCAGGTGGGTCTTGAAGACCTCCAAGGAAGGAGACTCCACACCCTCCCTGGGCAGCCTGAGCCAGGGCTCCCTCGCCCTTACAGTGAAANCCTTTTTCCAGAGATTTGTTGCATTTAGTAGCTTGTAGTGACCAAACCTCAGCATTGAGAATGGTGTGTAGACAAACCTTTATGCACAGGAGGCAGCTTAACAAAACACAAGTACTCACAAAGCATGTTAGCTGTCACCTAAATCCACACTAAGATAGAAAAGTTCAAGTGTCTCACTGGAGCTACCACCTGAAGCCATCCTCCTCCTCCCCAGGACAATTCAGCAGCTCTCAACATGAGATCTATAGGCCTTGAGGGGGACCTGACACAGCACTAGCACACTGCAGCTTCAATGCTGCTGAGCTGTTGTCTCCTGGCTATCCAATAAATCGCATTAAAAGAAGCTAAAGATAGAATAACATTATTTCTCCATTTTCTTGGACCAGAGAAGGGGAGGGCTGTGCTGGAGAGTGGGAGAAGCAGTCCTGTGTACGTGTCTGCAAAGCCAAGGAGGTATGTCCTCCAAGATTGGTTTTCATTATGCTGCATCTCTGTGAAAAAGAGGATGAACTCTGCTTTAATCCCAGTAAAGAATTTAGCTTTTGCTGACTTACATTACCAGAGAAATTATCTCTTTTACAGACTACCAATGATTTAAACATTTGTGTAAAATGAAGCTAAAGAATTAAAGTAAATCATCAGAGTATGCAGATCATACCCTGCCTTATAATGCTGGTTTTACAGTGGAGAAGGCTTATGCAGTTGCAATGATTTTTTATTTAATAAATCCCTCTGTTTATATAATTATACAACAGGAAATGCTGAATACATGGAATATTTACATTAGGAAAAAAAAGAGGTTTCCCTTCAATGTTGGTTTTTCTATTATACTTTTCTTCCTCATTCATTTGCAATGAAGAGTTAAGACTTCCATCACATTTTTCATACCCTGTTCCTGTGCTGTCCTCTGCAGTTATCGGTAGCAGATTTAAAAGAGAAAATGTAATACAGCCACAGCCCAAACAACATGTGATGAGTTACAGTCTTGTTCCTACAAGTAAAACATTAGCTGCTACATGTTACACTTTGACCAATTTGGCTTCTGTGTTGTTCTATTCCTATGTCTCTTTCAAAAGCCTCACAAAGCAGGAAAAGACAATTATCCTTGCAGATCTCAAATCAGGGAGTGACAGGCAATTATTTAACTCAACTAAAGCTATAGAGTGATTCAAACTGGATTTGGAAAGATGATGACCAATAATCTATATTGGTCCCTGTACCATATAGATCTATCTAGATCTATAATCTACTGTTCCTACAGTCTTTCTTCAGCCTCAGTTCAGGGGATATGAAAGGAGTCCTCTTTATCCAGGTGCATAAATCTTTACAGAGCTTCTTAGCCTGACACTACCATCTTTTACTGGCAAATGTTTAAAGTTAAAGGCAAAGAGAAATAAAGCACTATAAATCATAGAAGGATATAACAGGGTGATTCTCTGTAGCATTGGAGATGTTTCTGGCAAAACATACTTTGTAATGTACTTTCTAATGGACATTGTATTCTTAAAATTAGATAAAATAGCATAATTTAAATTACATTCATTTTACAATGAGAAAAATGCTAGTTGCACTAAAAAGAGAAATTCCATCTAAGTTCCAAGGTGATTACTTACAAGTCTCCCAATACTCAGTGTATTGAAAAAAACATACAATTTTCATGTCTCTTGACAATGGGTTTTTTTGAGGCCTCCACTGCTGCTTTTCTGGGTGCTACAGCCCAGGGTGGCACCACTGTGGGGAAGATGAAAACAGCATAGGAGAGGCTGGACAAGCACAGGCTAAGGATAGAGAAGAGCATAAAGGGAAACGTAGTCTTTCATAAGTAGAGTTTTGAAAGTCTTAAAGAATACTAACTATCTCCTTTAAAATCATTTTGAATTGCTTGAGTTTTACGACATGTCCTGTCAGTCTGGCCAGCTGCAACTCACAGTGGCCACGTGTGTGTGGCCATGGTGGCTGAGGTCCAGCTGGGTCCACAGGTTGGAGGTAGGGCAGATGTCACCCTCTTCAGTCACACAGGTAAAGGATCTGGAGGGTGTAGAAAGTCACAAACAACACTGCAGCTGCAGCTGCCCTGGGCTCAGGAGGGCAGAGAAGACTCAGATGGCTTTGGGACCTGCCTCCAGCAAAACAGGGAGCACCCCAGGAGAGGAGGGATGTAGTCCCTGCCTTCCCCACAAAGGCTGCACTTTCCCACCACTGTGCCAGACTGACTACAGACTGACAGGCAGTGTTGGCACTACACCAGGGACACCCATTAGCAGCACAGGGCTGGGTAGAACCTACACCCTCATCTTCCCCCAGCTCCCCACTGCCTCACAATTACAGAAGTTAAACATACAATATCACCCATGCAATGCCACTTTGTAACAACCTTAGTGCGTCTGGGCATTTTACACACACCCAGTGATTTCAATGGCACAGCTGAGCATTGAGGCAAATGTAGTGATTAATTACTCAGGTTTGCTGCTATGCAGTTTCTTTAAAATGCCTTTTTTTTTTTCTTAACCCGAAATTGATCTTTTGAACACCAAATGCTGCATCCTTTCAGTTAAAACATTGATAAGCTGCTTAATTTTCTTGATGGTTTGCAAAGCCACTGCATCTGTTTTCCCAGTGTCTCCCTAGCTTCCAGCTTTGCTCCTGACTCTTGGGGAAAAGACAGCTTCTGCATGGAAGCAGAAGACAATTATAGAGAGAGCTCAAGTACTATCTAGTTTTTTAATATGACTGTCAGAATTGTAACTTTTAACGTTAATGTATTTTTAACAAAATGCTTTGCTTTAGAAGTGAAATTTCTTGTCCTCCTGTCTTAGAGAGGCTGAGAGGTCATGCCAGGGTGAGCATCTAGGTAGACAATGAGAGGATTTAGGATTGTGCAAATTGGATTTGTTCAGAAAAAGACAACTTTACAACCCTTATTCACGGGGCTAGAAAACCCATTTCATTCCATCTATCCTTTGCAGACATTGGCTGATGCAGGGTAGGGGAGTGACAGCACCCAGATGAAGGTGAGGTACCAGTGATGTATGGGATGAATCAGCTACTGTCAGAAAAAATTGCCATGTTAGGTGGCCTGGAGGCAGTACAGGCAGATGTGGCTATGAACCTGAGGTCTACAATATCATCTAATTATTTTTTCACATAAGCTTGAGGAGGGACATTCAGTCTTTTTTGCCAGGACTTTATAAACACCTCCTTATTAAGTACAGTATGAAGGTACTCAGCTGCACACACCTCTAAGTAACACCTGAAAGTTCCTCATCGCAGCCCTCTGCGATACAGAATGAAAGCACTGCTGGCTCTAAGTGCATTTTAAAAAGAATGTGGTCAAGAGAATGAATTGTGCAAATTCTTTGCCAAATGATTAATATTAAAGAAGAGAAATCTCAATTACTAGTCAAAAGGGAAGCATGTTCTTAATAAGAGAACATTTGGACCAAAGCAAAATGTCAAACGTTTTCTGATCAGCTGCATCCTCAGCTTGATGTACCTCCTACTCCTTCACAAGATGAGCGTCACCTACTGAGCTCTGAAGTCAGGCTTGCAGTGGCTTTTTGAAAGGGTGCTGGTGTCATTGGAGAGCTGTGGCGTGGCGGTGGGAAGAGCCAGCCCATGTGGAGAGCGTAGGCACAGCAGAGAGGTGCGAGCTCCCGCTTCGGAGGGACCCTTTGGGGTGCTTTGGAAGAAAAACAAAAGTTGGTGCATACAAGTGAAATGAGTATTCATGGGCAATGTCCAAGACTAACCTTTCAAAAAGATTACTCCCTGGGGCCAAAGGTGTTCCTTTCCACCCCAGGGAAAACCCATGAGGGGTCACAAGCCTACGGCAGCTCTGAGCACTCCTCTGTACCCCATGTATCTGGCTTCCTTGGGGCTGTACCTAAGATTTCATAATCAGTGGGAAAGGCTATGCCGAAGAACAAATGTTAGGCCAAATGAGGCATCTGCATTGACCTGCGTATTTACAAACTACGTGCCCTGCCTCTGCAACTAACAGCACATACATATGTAACAAAGATCTGGAAAACTGTCCTTAGAACACAGTCAAAGAGGTTTGCTTTAAAATGCAACCCTCACCTGCACAAAGCATTAATGCTGAAGGACTGGGAAGCACAAAGAAGTTGTAGCCTGAAGAAGGACGACTTCTGATGGCTCCAAGCAACGGAAAAGTGAGGCTTATGAAAACAGCTGTTTCATAATCAAAACTATAATAAGTGATAAAGCAGTGTATTCTCTAGTGTGGAAACTAAGAAGCTGTTTTCATACAAAGATACTTGGCTTATTAAGTAAACTGAGAAGGTCCTGGCAAAGCAGGATGATGTTCCCAAGAAACAAAACCCCAACAGTTTTCCCCATTATATACCTATATTCCACACAGTCAGTAGGTACCCAGATGCTGTTACCACTATACATGAGATTAGCTGCAATTATTCCATTGTAGTTGTGTGTTTTCCCTGGCTTTTTCTCTCTACCTTCGTTTTTAATTCAGATGCTAAACTGCACAAGACAGCTGTGGTAGTCTGGCTGTTTTATGGTCCACATGGGGAAAGAAAAGCACCTATGTTCTGGGTCTGAGACATGAGAATCCAGGTCTCAAAGGCAAAGGTGGAAAGGCCTTTCTGCAGGACCTTGTCTCCCCATGCCTCCTTGGGTGCCTTTGCTGATTTGCAACGGACACCTTGCCTACAGCTCACCACAGACAGAAAGAGTTCCCAGAGCTGCTAAAATGCAGGAAGGGTCTTGTAAAGACCCTACAGCCCCTCAGACCTCCATCCCATGGCTCTGAATTGTTCAATGTTTCCTCCTACATTTCAGAAAATGAGCCCAAACCACAAGCTCGGGACTATTTGGATCTCAAACTTGATTCAGACTTATCTCCTTCTACCAACATCTGTTTTAATCTTTAATGAGGCAAACTGTACCTTAGTGTGCAATTTGGAAGAGAACCAAGAAAAACAGAGTTTTGATTTTCAGGTCATTTAAACACCATACAGTCAAGAAACATCATCCTTCCAGCTAATTGAAGTCAGACTGCAGGTTGCTGCTAATCTGGGACTAGGAGCTACGTGCTGTGCCGCGGCTGATGAGCGCACATGCGGAACAGCAGCCACGCTGAAACAAGGGGTCATGAGCAAAGACCAGTGATAAGCACACCACAGAAAAACAAATAGGAAAGGACAAATTGCTGAGGTACTACTGTCAGGATACCACTAAAGGAAACTTCCTCTAGCCAAAGCCTTAAGCATCTTACAAACCACTTTTTGAAGTCAAATTCCAATGTGAAGAGTCTGGAGCTTTTTGAACTCTGTGGTTGCCTCTATGCTGCTGCAGGAGTGGCTTCAATTAATTCCAGCAGCATCTGAGCTATCCTCACATGAGCTGCTGCAGAGACCAGTGGCAGACTTTATACAGCAACAAGAAACTTAATGTGAGCCTATTTACCTGTCCAAAACCTGAAGTGACTACTGTGTAAATGCATCCCAAGCTCTCTTGGGGTGACATACTCCCCTATTTCTCACTGCCTTCAATTGTGTTAAACACGTTAGGCTCCTATCTAAAAAAAAAAAAAAACTCAACTCTACTTTTATTTTCTATTCAGAAGTTGCCACAGTACTGTGACAATCAAAAGCAATAAGATGTTTCAGTATGATAATTAATGCAACGAGCCTGGTGAATTCATCGTGATTGCTGTAAATGTCATCTCTCAGGCCCACCTCATGTTCTCACCTTGGTTTTAGTTTTCCTTATTTTTGTGTGTGTGTTCTTTAACCCTGACATCTGCACCTTTTGGAAGGGTAAGTTGAAAAGTTACCACTGTTTAGAAGCACTCTGTTTTGCAAGTCAAATAGCTGTTGAAGAGCTGACGAGTCCCTGGGGAACCTTTAACACCAGAAGGATAATTTTGATTTAGAATCTGAGATGACTATGGCCTGAATGAACATCAGACAGAATGGAACCAATATCACCTTATTTTTAGAGAAAGAAGATATCTGAACATAATGTTCAGAGCTCAGTATGTGGAAAGAATCTATTATAAAGTATGAAACAGTATCTGGATTTGTTGGAATGGACAGGTGAAGACACTAG
Source organism: Urocolius indicus (assembly GCA_013401255.1). Classification (NCBI taxonomy): domain Eukaryota; kingdom Metazoa; phylum Chordata; class Aves; order Coliiformes; family Coliidae; genus Urocolius; species Urocolius indicus. The sequence continues at coordinate 43,864 of WBNH01002855.1, forward strand.
CTGTGTGGTCAAGGAGAAGCAAACCAAGAGGGAGCGGAAACAACAAACTTTATGTTATGGTGAATGCTGGAGGAGGACATGGCAGGAGCATCAGGGAAGGCTGCTGAGAGACTAGGGTCCTTCTAAACTGTACCAGTTTTGTCAGCCGTGCTACCTAGAAGGTACTGTTTAGCCTGCAGAAAAATTCATAATGCTGTGCTATGTTCGTGTCAGTCTGAAAGCACAGAGGATGCTGTAATTCTATAAACAGTACTCTTCGCTTCACTTCTTTCTTTCTTTCTTTCTGGCCACACATGCTGCTGCCTTCATTTCCTCTTTGGGTTATTGTTGGCATTAATCTCTCCAGGGAGTTCTAGTGCAGAGCACAAACCTACTGACTGCTGCCTTGATGGCAACATGACAGACATCTGAAGAAATATATAGACATGTCATGTAAAATAATAGACTTGTATAAGTATATTTTACTCACTTAAAGGATTTTTAGCCCATCTTAACCTGGTATGCCTAGTCACCAGAGCCAGTAACACCGGGTTAATCTTTTTTAAAGCCAAGAATCATTTAATTGCAATGATCTCTTTAAATAGAACATACATTCTGTTTTACAAGAAGCTGTATCTATGGTCTTCCTCAGAAACAAAACCAAAAACAAAGCCATGCATTGCGGGAGAGCGTTGCCAGAAAGACAGTTGCAGCTGTTAACGATGTCCTTGGCCCAGCAAAGGATGGCTGTCAGTGGAATGAAGTGATGTCTCCAGCTCCAGCCTCTGCTCTCCCCCTAAGGACAAGAAGTGGGGTGAGAGGATGAATGCTCCTCATGCCTTGCCTGAGAGCCATGTGGAGAGTTTCTGGTGGGAAGCTGGTTGGCAGCAAGGGAAGTTTATGGATTGAGTGTGTGAGCCAGCAGAGAAGACGCTGGGTAAGTCTAAAAATGTCTGGGCACAATATGCAAGCCAAAGTACATACACACAGAAGAGAGAATGCAGGGCAGCGGGTGGATAAACAGTAGAAGAATGAAGTAGCTGCATAAACAGTGCTGGAAAACCTTAGACTGGTACAGAAAGGGCTGTGAGGCCACTTAAGAAGCTTGAAGGCTTCTATAGGGATACTGTGGCCTCAGCTCCCACTACTGTCACTGAGATCTAGGTCACTGATGGGCAATTGAAATGCCTTTGTACTCTCAGCTGGCAGGTCCAGTTGCTCCTCCATAAAGGCAAAGAAGAGCAAAGTCACGTCTGCCAGTGTCTTACCAACGCTTGGACTGTCCTAAGGCTTTACAAATGGCAGGTGCAGGCAACTATATTGCACTCAGGCTGCCTTTGGTTTGTCATTGGGGCTCAGCTGAGGTAGCTAAATGTAGGCTTCTACATCACATTGTTTCAGGTACTATGGGATATCTCATGGCCTCTCACACACTCCGTGTCAGGCCTGGCAGTCCCACACAGCTCCTGGGTGTCTGTGGAGCCCCTGGTATCTCAGACTGCAAGTGCATCCAAGTCTCATTGCCTGTGGCTGGGTAGCTTTAGGCTTCCCTGGCTGCATTCACCTGCCCACTCTGTTACATGCAGGCCCTAAAGACCTATATACAGACTTTCAACTTCAGGCTTCTCATTCTTGAACTGAACAGCATCCCAAGTGTTTAGCTAACCAGATGCAAATGCTGAAGACTCCTTAAAGCTACCTGTATCCACACAAGAGAGAAGAGAGTTTCATCAGACTTTATCCACACTTCGACAACGATTATATTGGCTGGATTAGACAGGTTTTTGTCTTGGAACATTTCTTGCCATTGAGTTGCCTATATTAAAAACAAACAAACAAAAAAGAGGAGTAACAATGGAAATTGTAACAGACCCTATAGCTTTCTCTGCACCGTAACATCCCGTAACATCAGAGGGTTTATTTCAAGTATTTGTCAAAGCAGCTTAGCAAAAGAGAAATATGATGGGGTTTGGTTGGCTCTTTTTTTTTTTTTTTAAAGTATTCATTATTGCTTTTATTATTTGAGGAGCTGTCTGGAAAATTTCACCAAATTAAACTGGAAAGTACAGCAACTTTCAGAGCACTTTCTCAGTTCTCGGAGCGGTTCTAATTATTCCTTCAGCGACAGCTCCTAGGGATCAAAATCTATTGCCTGTATACAAAATCAGGAAAACGCAGACCCAATCTCTAAAAATTTACAACCTGACTAAAATTCTAATCCAGAAACCTATTTACTCACTCGCTTTACAGTAAGTGTTTAAATAGCTGGAGGCTCTTAAAATCAGGTTTCAGCAGATGAGCTGTGTGAATATAAAACATGCTTGTCACTTTTTGGTTTTTGCCAGAATTTCCATGACTTGTGTAGACACAGAGCTCAGGAACATGAGAGTTGAAATTCTAAGTAGACTTTTGATGCATACACACATACATACTGTCTCTGTCTCTCTCTCTCTCTCTGTGTCCGTGCGTGTAGTGTATGTATAGATCTGTGTATAAATACATACACATGCACATATGTGTATCTAGTTACAAAGCCTGCACAAATGCTGGGAATCTTAGTCACTGCTGTGAACTGGAAAGGTCACTGGAGCTGTATGAATTCAGGGAATTTGCTCTGGGGAGAGTCTGGAAGCGCCAGCCCGTAGAGCTGTCCAAGTATGGGAAAATAATTCTGGAATAGTTTTTTTTTTAATAGGGATGAGCCTGAAGAGCAAACGATAGAGCCAGATCATCCCAAATGCAGAAGAGCCTGAAACCGAGTTATAAATTGATTTCTTCACGGAGAAACAGTCATCCATCTTCTATAAGGGCAGTCAGGAGGGTTCAGTCATAATACTGGGTAGGAGCCATCTCTGTTTTTCACCCGCAGTAAGGTCATTCATTAAAACAGTTGCCAGCACTGTGCTACATACTTCTCTTTTGCACTGCTCTTACTGACTCAGAAGGCTACAGGCATAAGCTGAGTGGACCAGTAGCTGTTGGAACTCTCATCTGGATGACCATCTTAGCCCATCTCTTGCACAACAATGTATGCATGAGTCTTCCTCCATCTTTGATGGTCCATCTTTCAGATCCTCAGTGAAATTTAGACCAGTTTCACAAGACTGCAGATCAACTCACAGATCTCTCTCTCTCTCTCTCTCTCTTCTGTGTCAAGGACTGTCAGCAATGTTTGACCCAAATGGTGACATCTGTTGAATATGCTAGTGAGCTCTGATTACAGGAGATTGCATTCACCCTTCCCTACCCAGCTCCAAGTGTATGGCTGTGGCATGGGTAGAGAGAAGGGAAATACATTATCACTTTGGGAAGGGGTGTAAGGGAGAGTAGCAGGAGAAGCACTGAGGGCAGTGCTCTATGGAGGCACCTTGTCCCTTTAGCAGTGTCAGCTGAAGCCCATTAACCCTGACCGATGTTGGAAGAGATACTCAGCTTGCAGTTCAACATTACTTGACATTTAATGTCCCAGGGCTGTTACCTGTTGAAGGCTAATCAGAGTGGTTGAAGCATGTACTTACTTACAAGACACTGAATACAATAAAGTCCTTTAAGGAACCTTTGCTCTGTTCTCTTTCTGTGTTTAGTTTCCAGTTCTTCAAGATACAGTGGTTGCCCTTGGCAACATTCTCTAGATTCTCTCCAAAATTTATGAAGACAAAATGGCACATTTGAGGACAGAAAGTCTTTCGTTTGGGTAGTTTCCTGAAAATACTGTCAATGTTAGTGGGTATTGCAGCAGCAACCTAAAGAGTCCCTCTCCTGTAGCATAACCCACCTGTTAGCCCATGCTGGGACATACACAGTCCTGCTACTCAAAGAACACAACATTATTCATCAAAATGCTTGATGAAACTATTTCCTTTGAAGTTCAAAGTTATCCATTTAAATAAAACTTTTAAATCCACAAAAATATTCTTAACTATTTTTTTATTTCCAGACTACTTTAAAATCTATTACCAGAGACTTCAAAAAAAAAAAAAAAAAAGATTTTAAATGGATAGCAGCGCTCTAGCTGCCTTCCCAGAAACTTTTACCTAACACTCTTGAGTGGATGACCCATGTCTGCGTGGTATTTTTTGTGGCCCACAAGTATCCTAAAAAAAAAAAAAGGAAACCAAAACAGGAAAAAAACCTCACAGTGAGAAAAAGATAGTGAGAAAGATGAAGTAAAAAAGTCAATAATTATTCCAAATAAATCCTTAACTCCATCTGCACAGCATTTAATTATAGCAAAGAGAGAAAATCAAACCCTTCAGACACCAATATTTTCAGGCAATTGGCATCTCTTGGCACTAGCACAGCCACCTTACAATGAAATAGAGTATCTAAGTCTGCAAAACCTTGGCAGCAAAACCAGAATTTCCAGAGGATGGATATATATATATATAACAAAACAAATTTGATGATTTGCTTACAGGCTGAAGCACACACTAGGCAGGGTCTATACTCAAAGCCTGTCATGGAGGTCAGGAAATATCTCACTGAAATGTAAGTTGCCAAAGAGAAAAATCAGTTGGAGAAAGCAACGCGGTAGAGTCAAAACTATTTGAACCAAGGATCTGTCAATTCAAGTTAACAAGGGGTTAACTCCTGCTTTAAGTAATATTTTAAAAAGAAATTTTGCAAACAGTGTTGGCTTGAAAAAAAAAAAGGCACGTACTCCCAGTGCCAGTAACAGACATTCGTACTTGTCAAGAAGGAAATGGAAACTTTCTTAGTAGAAGATGTATAGCGGCGGAGCTAATCTGTGGGTTTTGACCTTGTATGTTAAGATTAACGTGTACTGTTGGGGCATGGTCATTGTTTAGTCCTTGCTGGCGGTACAGTATGTCTTCACTCTCTTGATTTCACAGTTTATGATCATTTTTAACCCTTTTATTTTAAGAAGAATCCAAGTGTTTTTTGCAGGAGAGCAGGCAAAAGCGAATTTGCAAGACAGATCATTGGTGCCTGCCTGCTCGGTGCTTGACCAGACAGAGAGGGAATAAATAAGAATTCATACACAATTCTGGCTCCAATTTCTTGTTACTTCAAACAGAGAACAAACAGCTGTCATTTAAATTAATGTAATTAAATGAATACCCTCAATTTTTACTACAAGAAAAGCCTATTTTCTCAGCCCCACACTCAAACCACTTAGGTTCCACATTCCCAGTTTGAAGCCAACAAAGATGCAGAGGGGTAAATCCTAAGCAAAGAAATCCTCCTTGCCCCAGGTGGGCTGCGTCCTATGAGATTTCGTGGTGGTGCCCTCCACAATGACGGAGCTTGGTTCCTTTCACTGGTGTCATAAAGAGAGTTTACACTGGTGAAGCTTCTCCCTTGCAGAAGCTTCCCTGCCTCCCCCAGTGCCCAGTACGCTTGCTCAGGTTAAAGTCTCTGGTTCATTACAACATTTGAACTTGAGCTGCTGACCCAAGTTAAAACAGAACAATCTGCTATTCACAGCTCTCTGAAATTAGGTTAGTGAACCTAGATTAAAAAGATATCTTTTTTTTTCCTATACTAGTAAAGGCATGCTCCAAATGCTGCTCTCCCAGCTAGTCAGCTCTTTTGGTGTTGTGGTCTTGCCCAAGCTCACGTGTACTTATCACCTGCCTCTTCTTTTTCCATCCAAGAGCAAATGAGCAAGGCCATATCTCTGCAGACTAAGTGCTAAGTGCACGTTTATGTGAGATGTTTTAATAACAGTAGCCCTGGAATGTAAAGATAACATGCCTGGCTCTATTTACAGAAGAGGCTGAGGATGTAGCATGCATTTACATATCATTATTGTAATAAGGAAGAGTAACTTTCCATGTCTCTGGATGCTTCCCTTGTTTTTAGAAGCTGTGAAGAAGGGACACAGCAAATGAGGAACCTGTCAGGAAAGAAGATCTGACGTAAAAGACATATAAACAGAAGGCAGGATATGACCGAAACTCCAGGGGCAGCCATAAAAAAAGCTTTTAAAATCACCTCTGTAGTTGTAACAGTTCCACTTGTTGGTATATTTTGTTCCTAGTGGAGATGTCGTTATGAAAGGAAGGAGAACATGTTACGTTCATTATTCCTGTTGATCATCCTTATGTTTATTCATACACCATAGGGTAATTTACTCAAGTATTAACTTCTGGAGTTTCTCCCCATAAGGGAACTGGATATACGTAAAAGAAGCAAAATTAGTTCAGACCTGGCTGTAGATACTCCCCACAATCCCAAATAAATTAAGCACAAAGCAATCTCCTCTGAAAAGCTCTTCTGACTGGAGAATGAATCAGGCAGTAAGATGAGCTCTGTTCCTCATCTGGAAGCCACGGCAAAGGAAGGGGAGCACAAAGCTGGTATAAGGCAGGAGGGCTGGCTGGGGGTACATTTACTGGATGCTGCTAGTATGGAGGGCAGCAGCAGTGGCAGCTGCAGTGCCACTGCATGATTGGGAGATACATCCCTTGTCAAGTGGCCTGGAGCACCTTGCTCTTCTGTCCAATAAAACAGTTTCATTATCTCCATGAATATCAGGTTGCTTTACAAGTCCCTTTCTGTACACGACGTAAATCTTGACGTTTTTGAGGACGCAGAGGTGTTTGCAAGATGACAAGTGTGCAAGGAGAAGAAACAAAAACCCAGAGCAAGCCAATGGGGACACAAAAGAAGCAAAATTTTACCTCTCTCCCATCAAAGAAAAGCGAGTTGCTTTGCCTAGGTAAAGGTTAGCTCTATGTCCTCCAGAAGGGAAGAATGATGCTCAGCTCACAACAAAATAAACAGAACATTGCAGCCTGTTCGAGTGCATAATTAACCATTCAAATTTAAAAATGGCCCAGCAGTCGACAGATGCATAAATGTGAGCTGTTCTCAATGTGCTCGGATTTCCAGGCAAACTGTTTATTTGCCGAGTAGGTTCTTGAGGTCTGAAGCTAAGTTAATGACACTACCTGACTCTTTTCATTTCAGCTTTCCAGTTTAATTGGCAATTTCTTTAATTCAGCGAAACCTTTACAAAAGCCCAAGAGCAACAACCCTTATGCCCTGACTGGCTGCTGGCTTTATAGTGACTGGTTGCTGTTTTAAAAAGATGCTGAGGAATGTATAGGCTGCGGGTAAAAGACATCCAAGTAACAAGAACCAACTTATGCCTGTAATTGGTCTTACTTATTCATGCAACAATTGGTGATGTTGCAGGAGGAAACGCTCAAAGGTCTGCCCTCAAGCTCTCGGCATCAATGGTGTGAGGCTCCAAGAACACCTTAACCACCAACCCTAATTGCAAATATATACTTCTTCTGCCAGGTCCCAGTAGCAATTACAGTGGAGAGGGCTTAGTTCAGTCTCTCTGAAGGCCCTTTTCCAAGAGTTTTCTGGGCTGAGACCTTCCCATCTCCACTGGCAGAGGGCTCCTTCGCAGCCCCTGGGAACAAAGAACTGCAAAAGCAGTGGACAGAAAAGGCTCAGGACAGCCCTAACAATTATTTATGGGCAATGGGACCTGCAAAACTTGGCTGGCATGTCAGGACGTTGATCAGCAGCTCGCTTCAAAGTGTTTGTTATTGAGGCTGGTGAGGTGCAGGAGGCTTAGTCATGCAGCAGCTTAGTCAACTCTGCATCGCTTCAGCCTGTCTCAGACTCAGAGGGATTAGGATTGCTACGTGGGGAAATTCAGAGCAAAATCTGTCCATCAGCCAGCCTGTGGGACGGTCACCTCTTGCTGAAAGTTTCAGTCATATTTATTCCCTCACCTGTACATCCCATTCAGTGCCTAGGTGATGAGGGTCACCCAGGTAAGCGACATAATTCAGCAAGGTAAGCCACACTTGCCTAAGTGTTCTGTCTTATGACTGACACGTACCTTTATCATAAAGGAAGGAATTTACAACCAGAATCTCTATTTGCCTTGGAAAGGGTGCTGTAACTTTCCAAACACTGCTGCACCTGCTTCCCCAAGAAGCAGATCCCTGGCCATGGCTGTGTTGATTGTTTCAAAATGGCTGCCGTGGCATAAGCTCCCATCTTTCCCCAGCCATAACTGAGTAGCTTATTGAGCTTAAAACAGGATCCAGAGTAATTTAGAGAGTGTGTGAGCTCGTTTCTGTGCACAGGATATAGCCCCACTGCTGACTGATTGACATTTTGCTACCGGCCTTTGTTTTTTTCAGAGGGTACAAATGTGTTTCTGCAAATTCAGTGGAGGGGTTTAGCTTTGAATTCCACCAGCCGGGTACCTTTTATCTTACAGCCCTTTCACAAATGGGAGCTGCCTCTGTTGCGTCAGTTAACATTTCTCTCTGAGCTCTTACGTATGTAAATGCACGACACTATATGTAAAAGCAGTGGTACACAGTAGGCAAAACTCTCCTTTAGAGAGGCGTTGTGGAAGGCTTAGATCACAGCCCAGTAAGGTTTAATAACAGCAGCAGCGTTCCCAAATTCCTTCTTCAGAGTTTGCACAGCCAGTAAACGGAGCTTTAAACTCACACTGAAAATTGATACAATTTGTTTGTTGATATAGTTACCGTCATCTGCAGTTGTATAATTTATTCTCGCCTACCGCTGCTGGAGATAATAAAAGAGTGAGTGGGTTTTGCGATGTGAGTAAAACATGAGCACAAAATCTCCACTGGAAACACTGAGTCACTTAATAAACATGTAGACCACAAATTATTCATTATGCAGGTTACAGATGGGCCTGAAATACAGGAGTCTGCTTGGGTTTGTGAGTACATCTGCTGGCGTACGCAGGCTCGAGCAGGGAGGAAGGCTGTCTGGCCCTGGGTGGCATTTCATCCCCTCTCCTAAAGCAGAAGCCAGAGAGTGAGTTTGGATGCAACGGACTGTCCCGCGGCCACCTCCAGGCCCATCAGCCTGCAGTTCTATAGGTTTTGGCTGATTTCCAATGTAAATGTTGTTAAAGACATCATTGAAGGAATGGCGATCAGGGGTGTCTGTGTTGTTATAAACAACAGATGAGAGATCCGAGATATCACAGCTTCCTTTTGACTCTGGTGTTTACCTCCGGTGCAGCTGCAGCAGCAGCAGCGGCAGCTGGCTGGACCCCATTAGCCCAGGCTCCTGGCAGCAAATGTGCCAGAGGCAGAGCCCAGAGAAGTCCACAGGGTGGTTTGTCCTAGTTGTGCAAATGCCCAGCCTGAGGCAAGCTGATCTGGTGGGTGGCTGGTGCAACCCTCATCTGACCCTGAGCTCTGAGGGACCAATTCAGCCCTGAAAGTAGAGATGAGCAGCACTCAGCAGGAAGAAAAAGCAAGACAGTGTTGTCTTCTCCCCTCAGGAACCCTGTGCAGCCCCGTGGTCAGGCCAGAGGTTAGAAACAGTGACTTTAGCATTTATTTTAGACCCCTGGGAGGAGAGAAGCACCTGCAGAGAGAAAAGCAAGGGATGCAAGTGCTGGGGTGGTGTGCAGCAGCAGGGAGTGGCTGGCCTCAGAAAAGCAGCTCTGGGAACAGCTCCTGTGTCTGAGCTTTAGCTACAGGAACAAAGCAGTGTTTTACCTCAGCCTTCTTCTTACCTGTGCACTTGCCTAACCCAAAACAAGCAGCACAATCTGCCTCTTCAAGGCTGTAAACTGGCTCACCTGCTTGGGGGGGAAAAAAAGGCCCAAACCCAAACGTTTCAAGATTATGTGTAGCTGTGCCAACTAGTGACACCTGTCATAACATGAATAAACCACCAAGAGTTTGCATTTGCCTTTTGAAGTGCATTGTGTAGGTGAAATACAAGGAAACTGGTGTTCAGTGTAAGCCCAAATGATAATCCTGCACGTGCTTTGAGGCGGGGGAGGGAACAAGAGGAATTGTGGGAGAGCTATTCTAACCCAGTAAATCCACAGCTTGGCTCTTTGTTTTCTTTCCAGCCGTGGACCACTCTAAGCATTGATTCTCCCAGGACATGTAACCTCTTCCAGATTCAGTCATCGTGGCAGAACTGATCGACATCAGTACAACTCCCCAGACTGCAGCATTTCTTTGCTTTCTGCCTTCTTTCTGCTATATATTAAAAAAGGCCCATTACTGATGACTTCCAGGAAAAGCTCTGCAATTACGTTTTTCTTCGTTGCATAAGCCCTTAGATGTATCTCAATCATCAAGCATGTTTCAGCAGTCTTTTTTTGGTTCCAAATAGCCGTGCAGTGCTGCAGCTCAGATCTCTAGAAAGGCTGTAATTTCCATGGATCATCACAGCTCTGTTGGAATCAAACAAGCAAAGTGCTTAACGGCAACCTTAGCACTGTTCTTTGCAGGCAGCCGTGGTTTGACATTTAGGGGAATGCTCAGCCAGCTTACAAACACGAGGGCATTCAAGCTCAGGTGCAGAGGCATGGCCACGTACTCCATCTGCGATCCCTACAAATAGGGTGCCTACAAAATGACAGCCCCAAAGGCAGCACTGCCATCTTACCTAGAAATGGCATTATGTTTCCCGTGCGCTTTGCACTCTTCCTCACCTCTTGAAAAGCCACTCTACTCCTTTGCAGTTGACGACACATCTATCCAAATCCAATCCCACAGCAGTTTCCTAGGTAACTAGCGCTTTGGCACAGAAGCCCTCTACACGGAAGAATGAGCCAAAACACCCGTTAGCGTTTCCACTTCTTTTCAATCCTTCTGAAATATGCAAAAAAATAAATAAAAACCCCACCACAGAAGCATGAAAAAAAACAACACCACCAAACCAGCCAACAAGAAGAACGCCAGTGGCAAGGTATGTTCAAGCCACTCTGTTAAACCTACCATCCAGGAAATTCTGCATCTGCCAAAAATTAGCTCAGATCTGGAGATAAGACCAATCTAAGGTCTTGAAACTGTTTCTCAAGAGTTGGATCTCTTCGGGTTATCTTCTTAGATCCCCAAAACAAGGCTCTGATTCATGTCTGTAGTGTGGACAGATCTGGAATAATGCTGGGAGCTAATAACTTAAGTCTCTGCTCTGCCGGTCCCTCTTACCACAGCCAGGTTCTAGTAGGGCCTGACAAGGGCTGCAGGGCAAGGACTGTGGTCTCCAGCCTACTAATGGCCTTCTGAGGAGTCATCTTCTCAGATTGCCTTGTAGCTCTATCTGGTTCAATACTCCTCCTTATCTCTTCTATTTCTTCACTGCAAAGCTGCAATCGCTGTTGCAGGATTGCACCAGCCCTCATCTCTAGTGCTCTGCACATGGCTAAGGGTCGCTTACCAACGGTTCCTCTAACCACCTCCAGAGAGGGAGGCTTCTAGTCCTCACTGTGGGACTGGTGTCTAAAGGATCAGCAAGAAGGGAAGGGTCAGGGTGGCTTCTCAGCCTGCTCTCGCTGCCAGGCTTGTAGGCTAGCATGTGCAGCTGTCTGAGTAATGCAGTTGTAGTTGTAGCAGCTGTGGTGAGGCTGAATGCATTTCCTTGGTTTGGTTTGTGTGCAAGAGAGAAGCAAATTCTTGCCCTTGCCTAATATCCATATGCGGTGCATTTAGACACTGGGGAAAGAAACCAAAAGCCACTGACTGAAGCCAGAATTGTATTAGAAGAGATTGGGCTGCAAAGCTACTCCAGTGGCCCTTTGTAACATTAGCATACACACACACACAAAGCTGATCCCTACAAAAAGGTAATTAGGACGAGGGGGAAACCTGGGAGTGGTTGGAATAAAATGCCCCAAAGGGGAGGAGTGGGCTCAGGAATGTGCATCTGAAGGGCTTGGTCCCCTGACAACTTCTGTGAACAGGTCCTGCTGAATCTTGCTCACATACCCAGGTGAAGCTGATTCAGCAGAGCTTTGGCAGCCCTGTTCTGGAGGAAGTGAGAGGGCTTCTCAACTGGAGGCTGTAGCTTGCAGGCAAGGCCCTCCCTTCTCTGCCTGCAATTGTGCCAGTTTGCTGAAGGGCAGCATGTATGCATTGGACCGGAGCATAGTTCAAAAGAAGTAAGTGTTGCCTGCAGCTGTCCTCAGCTCAGAGCATGTTATAGCAGGTTAAAGGCAGCTGTGAGCTATGCCAACCATCAACTTCTCAAGCTTTTCTAGCAACCAAGCATTCCTAGTACATAAGGATGTGCTAGTCATGTCCCTTGGAACACTCTCTTCTCCAGGAGCTTAGAGAAAATGCCAGAGATACCTTCTGTCGACCTCCTGTGTCTTGCACAGCAGAGGGGAGCTTCAAAAAGCTGGCAACGCAGGGTTAAATTTAGCAAGTTTTGTACTGTGACCTAGCACAAGGCTGCCACAGAGTGCAGCCGCCTGCCACGCCAGCTAAGTTGGGAACTAGTACTTCTTGCAATTGCAGACTTCCATGCTAACAACCTTCCAAAGCACTTGATATAGTGAGAACTTCCCCCATTGCTGTCGAGCAGCACCCTGCTGATGAAGTGCAGCTGTCACTAGCAAGGGGCAGCAAAGCACATTGTCCCTTGCTGACCCTCGGAGCTATGTCGAGATGTCATTCTTCTAGTCGTGCTCCACTTTTAGATTCCAAACAGCCAGGTTAGAGTCCTAAACCAGGGCCATGTGTACTCAGCCTCCTGCAAGTTGGGTAGAGAAGCTCTAGCGCTGGCCACGGGGCTCAGCCCTTGCACTCATGCACAGACAGCTTGTAGTTGGCTGGGAGGTTCTCCATGCCAGGTCAGTCTGAGCTCAAATCCCAGCAAACTTTAACTGTAGTCTTTAAGGATGTTGGTGAGAATTGCCACTCATCTGGCAATTTAAATGCCACAGTTAGCTATATGGGGCTATGCAAAGCACTCCTGTGCAATTCCCTGCTTCAGTTTCTTCATTGTGTTGGATGCTTATTTTATGGCTCAGGTATCAAATTAGAACTTGCTCCCCCAAACCCAACCTCCATTTTTGCCTGCTCTGATTGAGAAAGACTTTTCCTTTTATGCCCTTGTCTCCTGGCCTTTCTCAGACAGTGGCTAGATGAGCAGTACCTGAGTTAGCAAACCATTTTGGCTGTCAGCAGTAATACCTGCTTCTTCCTCCTTAAACAGGTTATCATCCATATTTAATAATACTCCAGCACAAGTGTCCACCGGCGGCAAGAAACTCTCCTGATGTATGTGACTTGCAGCTGAATAGGAAAGTAACGAAGGTGTGGTGTGGGCACAGCACAGTTTAGCAATAAAGGTAACGCTTGGAAAACAAAATGAGGCCTGTCCCTTAACTACAAAGTAGCCTGACATTTGTCTGTCAGATCGGCCTCTGCAAATAACCCGAGAACGGGGACAAATGTGCTTTTTCAAACACTCCTTAGTGGAACTGCATTGACTTGAGTAAGTTCGTAATGACCACTGAATCGGAGAAAAGGGTAGGCTCTTCAACGTAAGCACTGTTTATGCTTCATGAAGTTTCCTTCAAAACTTCTGAGTTTTGACCGTTTTCAGAGCCCTTTGAGTGAAACCAGTAGAGGAGCAGAATCGGGCACCACACGCGCGGTTTCACTGCATCTGCACGTATGTACATCCAACACCGGGCAAAAACACCGCTGCCTGATTTTTTCTTTTTTTCTTTAACATTTTTTTCCTTCTCTTTACAAAAAAACATCCCCAGTAAAGCAGACTCCTGCTTTTCCCACGTCGCAGCCCTGCCCGCCGCAAAGCTCCTCTTCCGCGCCCCAGGCGTGGCACAGGGCGCGCCGGGACGGCCAGGCGGTCCCGAACCCGGCGGAGCGCCGGGGCGCGCAGCCCAGCCCGGCCCGCCGGGACAGCGCTGAGGGCNCGGCGTGTGACACCGCGGCCCCGGGAGGCACCGGCGGCCCCGGGAGGCACCGACGGCCCTGTGTAGCATCGCTGGCCCAGGGAGGCATCGGCGACCCCGTGTGGCANCCTTAGTGGAACTGCATTGACTTGAGTAAGTTCGTAATGACCACTGAATCGGAGAAAAGGGTAGGCTCTTCAACGTAAGCACTGTTTATGCTTCATGAAGTTTCCTTCAAAACTTCTGAGTTTTGACCGTTTTCAGAGCCCTTTGAGTGAAACCAGTAGAGGAGCAGAATCGGGCACCACACGCGCGGTTTCACTGCATCTGCACGTATGTACAGCCAACACCGGGCAAAAACACCGCTGCCTGATTTTTTCTTTTTTTCTTTAACATTTTTTTCCTTCTCTTTACAAAAAACATCCCCAGTAAAGCAGACTCCTGCTTTTCCCACGTCGCAGCCGTGCCCGCCGCAAAGCTCCTCTTCCGCGCCCCAGGCGTGGCACAGGGCGCGCCGGGACGGCCAGGCGGTCCCGAACCCGGCGGAGCTCCGGGGCGCGCAGCCCAGCCCGGCCCGCCGGGACAGCGCTGAGGGCCAGGGGCCGCCCCGCCCGCGGTCCAGCCGCAGGGCTGCCGGNGTGTGGCACCGGAGACCTCGTGTAGCCTCGTGTAGCCTCATCGGTGGTCCAGTGTGACACCAGCAGTCCTTTGACATACTGGCAGTCTCATTAGATCCTGGCATCCTGGGCGCAGCAGCAGCCTCCCACCCTTCTTCGGGGTTGCTTGCTCACCTGAATCACATCTCTGAAGGCTTTTCATCCTTTCCCACCTGTTGGCAAGCAGCCTGCCAGCAGCATGGCATTTTCTTCTACGTACATATCCCCAAGTATATTATTTTTTTTCCCTAATAAATGCTCCTCTTTGCACCAGCTGGCTGGCTACGGATTGCCTGCAGCAGCAGCTTCTCCATCCCACTGCCCCTCAGCCACCCCTGGCACCTCGTGCTGGGTCAAGGGCCCTTCAGCGCCACCTCAGCTGTCACACAGCCCAGAGCCGTGCTCCGTGACTGTGCTGCTGAAGTGGGTGGATTTCCAGAAAATGCCAGCTTTTGGTCTTAATTTTTAAGCCATATGCATTACAAACAAAACGAGACGTGTCTCATCCACAGGCTGGGCACGGATGCGATGCCTCGGTGGGGTGTGCTGCTGCTGGCTGTCACCTCCACCATCCCTGCACGGATCGCTGCCTCCTTAGAGAGACGAGGAGGCCTTGTGCTTTATGCAGCTGGCTTGCTCCCTGCTTGCTTTGGGATTTCTTGTCACCAAAAGGGCTTTGTTGCACCGAATCAGTCACCTTTTGTCACAAAAGCACTTTGAGTTTGGCCTCATTGATACCGGTGGCAAAACTCCACATTATTCAGTGCAGATGAAATGCAGAGTCTGTAAAATACACACGGTGTGCTTGAGATTTACAAGTACAGGGAGGAGGGAAATACTGGTCTTAAACCAGCCACATACAGATGGAACAGCAGCCCCAGAGAGGTGAGATATTTAACCACCCTCCTCTGCTTTCTTCTATTCACTCTCACTTGCTAAAGAAATGTAAATGTTACCAAATCCTACAGATACTCTCTGGAGACAACAGCTCTGAGCCAGTACCAGGCAAACAAGGCTAAGATTAGTGCTGTGGCGGGGAGATACCCACCTAATCATCAAAGGGAGAAGAAGGTGAAGCCTTGAAGAGCATCTCACTGGCATGGCAATCTATCTCCTCCTCCTCCTTTACATTTTGAGATTTGTTTTAGAGAATATTTGAATGGCTTAACAGAAATCTAACACAGAGAGCAGAGCAGAAGCATTACATAGATAGCACAGCAGTGACTTCTGATGCAGCTGTAATTTAATACCCTTTCAAGCTCTCCAACAAAAGAAAACCTGATGGGTTTCTTCCCTCTGTCTTTTCATGCACTTGATGACTGAAAAGGGCCTGAGGGTTGGGTTTGGTTTTTTGGGTTGGGTGTGGGTTTTTTTGTGCTTTAACATGAATGGTTTAAGAATGCTGGTTTGTTTTTTTTTTCCACCAATAGACTTGGGAATCAAGTGAGCTGCTGGATTAGACTGAGAGCTGACTCCAGGCACAAAACTACTAAACTTTGCTTCCCAGTTTGCGGAAGCAAAGATCAGGGTGAAGGGCATAATGAGGGAATCAGCCTTTCTTACATTTCCTAGAGCAGATACTGTAATTCATCTTTGTCCCAGATCTTCAGGCCTTTTTCCTACCAGGTAAAGAGAACAAAAAGAGGTCAACTCTTAAGCTGCCTGTGAGAAGCTTGTTGATACTCCCTATTCCCAGGAATTATAGCCTTTATGTGCCTTTTGGAATCATTTGTTAACCTCTCCTGGTTAACTCCTAGGCAGTCATATCTTTTTGGCAAGTCCTGCTGCCACCAGACAGTCTGTTTCCAATACGGAAGTAATGAAGTTGGGCCAAACCCTTCACCCCTTCAGGAAGAAATCCACTGCCATCTGTGAGGCTTTAAGGAGCTGTTCACTCTTCTCATTTTTGGAGCTTTCAGGAAAAAGACAGGAGTTAAGCAGCTATGCCTTGGGATTTTTTTTCCTGTGTCTCCCTCTGTTTGGTTTTTTTTTGCCTCAGGGAAAAAGAGGTGCCATTTCCTTCCCAAGCTCTTGCCCTGTCCTCCTTGGAGACCTATTTCTGACTGGCTGGTTTACCCATCACAGAGCACCCAACTTCTCTATGATCCTAGCCAATCCTTTGTGAGGGCTGGTGCAAGATCTCTCTTCCACAATACAGCTTATTGAGCTTAAAATTAAATACACCCTTTACATCCCCTTAAAGTTAAGCTCACACTCCATGCACGTGTCAGACCATCCCCAAAAGGAAAGGCATGGCCAATCTGTACATACAAACTGCTCTCTTAGTAAAAGACGACTTGTGCTCAGAAGCTCTGTGGCACCATCTGCAAACAGACATCCAGCCCTTCTAACCTGTAGTATAGAAGGATACGTGGAGACTCACTCCAGACCCAGACACTTGTTCTCTGTGTGGCTCAGGGGCAGCTGCGCTCTCAGGCTGCCACAATCACAAGACAGTCTCCTGCATGGCTGTCAGGCATTTTTTTTTTTTAAAGTTATCGTTTCCTTTTGGGTTGTTTGTTCATTCCTGAGCACTCAAAGGCTGCTCACACAGACTGGCACTCTGGAAGAAATACAGTCCTTTCTAAAACTGGAAGGTGAACTTCTTGGGCTCTCTCCTGGTTCCTTTTGTTGCAGATTTAACAAACAGCATCTCAAGGATAATGCTGCTGTTGGCTTCTAACAGACTTTGCTGTTAATTCCCTCCTGGCCACCTCTCACTCTCTGCAATTTTGAAAGTAGTAATTGACCTTATTTGTACTCCCATGTGCTGTGTGTGGGTGCAGGTTCTGCACTATGCAAATACAGTTATCAACATTGTTTGGTTTTTTTTCGGTATATACTGTAACATTTAATTGAAGTTCTACTATACAGTATTTGCTGGATTTACAGATCTTCATAGAATCATAGAATGGTAGGGTTGGAAGGGACCTTTAGAGATCATCTAGTCCAATCCCCCTGTAGAAGCAGGTCCACCTAGATTAGGTCACATAGGAACGTGTCCACGAGGGTCCTGAA